>JACXGI010000166.1:83692-135837 GCA_016801175.1 Esox masquinongy | reverse complement strand
CATCACACTGACCATCTCTCATATTCTGCTCCGTCTCCTTCTGTGCTCCTAAACTGAAGAGTTACAAGCTAGGCCCACCCGGTTGAGAAAATGACTTGGCAGCTTTTTTTCTGTTATGTAAAATGACACCTTGGCCTGGTGTACTGCCTGGTTTAACTTGTGACCTGTGATGCTACTAGGTTGAGGTGAGACTCACGTATGGGGGTGTTAATAGATAACTAGATACCACAGAAGATTGCCTCAGATCAGGCCTGATGGAATAAATGGTCTTTATTAAAAATGTTTGGTACTCAAAACTCTGACTGTGTCTGTCTGTCTGTTTGTCTGTCTGTCTGCTTGTCTTCCAGGAGCTGTCTGTCCTCGAGGGACCCTTACTGTGTATGGCAAAGGACAGGGAGCTGTGCCACTGTGGTGCCTGGATTCAGGTGGGTCCACCCAACTACACAGCCAAACATAAGATGGCAGGTTTAGATGCTAAGCAGCAAACCCATCCATATCCCCTACTGGTTGATGCAGTGTTACTGTACATCATTGTCAAATGGCTGTAGACATCAGCTTGTATCAAACATATACCCATAGGACCGCTTTCACGGACAAATTAAGCCTAGTCTGGGACTAAAACATCAAGCTTAATGGGGTCAATGGATAATTCCATTGAGCTTGATTTTTTTGTCCTAGTCTAGGCTTAGTTTGTGTCCGCGAAAGCGACCGTAGTTTCTCAGTGACAGATTATTCCTAGTCCTGGACTAGAAATCTAACTCAATGGAAAAACTCCATGGGAATTTATTTTTAGTCCTGTACTAGACTTAATCTGAGTAGAGGAAAACACCCCATAGTCAGTAAAGTAGCACTAGCTTCAAAGTACTCTGCAATCTATTTTTAATGCTTTCAGTAATCAATACCTAATCTTAAATTTGAGTTGCCCAGATTGTCAACGTGATGAATATGGCCCCTAAATTATCGTAAAAACGTTGGTATGCCTGCTCCATTTCACAGACAGGATGAGCTTCCATCTTGTTTATTTCGAAATGGCAGGCAGACATCACATCTGCAAACACTGGGAAATGAAACCCCCGATACTCACTTTGAGGGTCCGTGCATCACTCTGGGGGAGAACTGAGACGCATTGACCAAAGTGACCTCAATGGAATCATTTAACTGGAGGGGAGCCATTTTACACTTAGAGCTATCGACTGGCTCAGCGTTGGGGTGTGCGTCCGTGTGCAAAATAAAAAGGCCAATCAATTCCACTCTCACAGACTCCCCACCCCTTGACCCCCCATCTCACACTTTCTACCCTGTTGCATGGAATCGAAAGTAATGTTCTGCTGGGTAGATTTCAGTCACGACAGTGTACCTCGCTGTCTGCCGGAGGAAAGGAAAGAGCTGGGTAGAGGAGTACAAGAGACAGTAAAAAGCACTATTTATCTTCCTCTGATGCTCCTGACACTCAGTGTACTGAGCTGAAACTTCCTCTTATATACAATATGGCCTTTAATCACCTACTGCAGGGAGTTGCCTCTGCAAACACGGGCTGTAAACCTGGCGTGGATGGTGGGGACAGACAACACAAAGGCAGCAGCCACCTCCTCATAGTCATATGGACAGCTTGAAATGGATTATTCTGATGGGGGTCGACTGATTGCATTCCCTTTGGTTGGCCACCCATGGGTTTTATTTGCTGCTATAACTTCACAGCCAGGGGTTAATAGAATTTTCCACATGTGTGTGTGCACGTGTGTGTGTGTGTGTGTGTGTGTGTGTGTGTGTGTGTGTGTGTGTGTGTGCAAAGGCGGGCAGGCAACTGTGTGTGTTTGTGCACAAGGCAGGTAATCAGAATTGGACAGAGGCTTGATTTATGACACGTTTTTAACCGGCGGGACAGTGCCATGCAGCAAGTCAATGGAGTAGAACCATAGAGATTGGCAAATATTATACATTAAGTCAGCAGAGCTATTACCCTCTGCCTGCTCTGTCCATGTCAGAGAGAGAGGGGATAGAGATGGAGAGAGTGAGAGATGGAGAGAGTGAGAGATGGAGAGAGTGAGAGATGGAGAGAGTGAGAGATGGAGAGAGAGAGAGATGGAGAGAGAGAGAGATGATGAGAGGGAGATGGGGAGAGAGAGATGGTGTGAGAGAGAGATGATGAGAGGGAGAAAGATGGAGAGAGAGAGAGATGAGGAGAGAGAGAGCAGGCTGAGATGGCGGTGAAATAAGCAGAACCTGAGCATGGCCATGCCTTCTGAATAGATGCAACAGCTCATAAAGGCTGTAATGGGGCTGGACCGGAAAGCGACATGAGACCCCCCCCCCCCCCCCCCACACACACACACACACACATACACACACACTCACACACACCTCAATTTCTTGCTCCAGAGGTGGCATCAATCCTGCTGGCGTTATTGGGGGTATGATTCACGGTTTCTGGTCACTACCCTCACTGTCAATGCCTGTGAGGATTGGTGTTCCAAAGAGGCCACTTTAACACTACTTCTCTCGTTCTCCCGCAAAGTTATATAACAGACTGGAGGGGAATGGCGGTAAATTATAATATTGGTTACTAGTTCTGGTTCATACACACAGACACAGTAACATAACATCGCCGAGGCCAACCTATTCACTCAAAATATAAAGTCACTCTGCTGTGGTAATACAACTCTAATGCTATCGGTTGTCTGCCCACTGCTGAGCATAGAAAGATAAGTGAAGTTATTATTTTATTGAGTTTCTCTCCCTCTACCCCTCTCCCCTCTCAATTCCCTGTTTTCCTTTCTTCACTCCCTTGATTTGCTCACTGGGTCTCTATTCACTCGGTGTTTGCCTAGTTTTCATTTAGATGTAATTTGTTTTTTGGCAGTGCCTGGAAAATATTTGTTTGAATATGTGTGTTCAATGTTCATGCTATTTTCAGTGATTGAGTCATAGAATATTTAGTTTCAATTCTGTTTTTTGTGCTGGACTTCCCCCCCTTTTTTGTGCTGGGGTCACTTCCTCCACTATCCATCAAAGCAGTCAGTAGAGGGAAGGCATGGTTTCTAAATGTGTGCAAGAAAGATGGCATGTCAAAAGCAATAACACAATCAAATCAAATATTTGTATGAATGGAAGGTTTGTTATGATAGGGATGGAGGAGAAGCTGTGAAAGGAGTATCATCCAGGGTCGGACACCACCAAAAATATGACAAATATTCAGTTTTATTAGATAAATGCCATTGGTTGTGCTGCCTTGATCTATGACTA
Organism: Esox masquinongy; assembly: GCA_016801175.1. Lineage (NCBI taxonomy): Eukaryota > Metazoa > Chordata > Actinopteri > Esociformes > Esocidae > Esox > Esox masquinongy. The sequence continues at coordinate 132,594 of JACXGI010000166.1, read as the reverse complement.
CAAAGACTGACAGGAATTTGTAGCATTCCCTGTGATGGAAAACAAAGGGGCATATATTAAAAATCTTTTGGAGGATTCCATTGATTTGGGTTTGAATCCAAAGCATCACTTGGTGTTAGAGAAATTACACTGTAAACTAAGTTATTAATCATATCACTTTTTATTATTTTTGAAGTATTGATGACTTTGGATTCAAGTATGTGTGGCTTACAGTACATGTCATAAAATCTGAATATACCTAAAGTGTTTATTTGATGTTGCCTTCATTGGTTTTACTTCTCCTCTTCATTGACACAATGTTTTAATGATAAAGAAAATATGTAAAGTTCATTAAGCTACCACATTAGTTAAGAATAGAACGATGTATCCAAATACATTTAAATAGAAAATATTATATCCAAAAGGCCATTTCCAAACACCACACATTTATAAGAACAACCCAGGTCCAACTGGTGGGTTAACATAAAGTTAACATGGTGACAGCACATCAATTTGAGTTTGTATTAAGGTGCCTGAACAAAACAATCAGCTTAACCTTGCAGAAACCAAACCAACGTATTACTCGATTGTTTTCATCTACACAACCCTTGACAGTGTACCCAATTAATGAAAGCAGAGGTTGTTTTTAAATGATTAAAGTGGAGTGACGCAAACGCGCTGACAGGCTGTTTTGTTTTTCCTCAGGGGTGGTTTTGAGCAGGAGGTGGAGAATGGCTACCCTCACTACCCAGATAGCTGCCACGGTAAGGTGGAACCATCATATGTTCTTCATGCATCTGCACTAGATACACAGTGCAATCATGAAATCTCATTCACAACAAGTGGAGCTTATCAAGTGCTTTTAATATCCCCGAATGACTAAGTGAGAAGATGCAGAACAACTGATTGCTTTAATTGTGGAATGATCCACAGTAAAATCCAAATAATGAATTTCATAAACTGTGGCAGCATCGCATGAGTTAAAGTAGCGTGCAATTTCTTACGAGCAGACAATTTTACTTTCAAATGAGCACAGTTTTTAAGTACCAACAGTACTCACAATATGAATGTTGCTTTTCCCTTTTCTTCTGTAGACATCCTGGCGACCACACGCAAGCAAAACACTTTTGTCGATTCAGCTTATGGTCAGTTGACATTTCTTTATCTTCTATATTTTAGAGCCTGCAAAGTGAGATCGTATTTATTTTGTAAATAATGTTTTTCTCCAGATTTTCTCCACCCATAATTCCATGATGTCCAATGTGTGATTATGTTCTTGCCTCGTCACAGCAACTCCCCAGCATGTTTGGGAGTGTCAAAGATTGAGGAGTATCCTCAAATGCATTTCTCACCAAATCTTTCTACTTCTTATTACACTGCTCGCTCAAACAGGAAGTAGTCACCGGTACATACTTGTTTGGAAGAGAGCACGTTCTCCCGCCAACATCCACGACTGAACAGGCGGACGCACAACCTACCACAAGGAGTTGCTAGAGCACAATGAAACAATGCGGCCCTGCCCTGACACCATTCTCCCCCGCCCTCTGTGGGACCCCCAACCACTGTTGGTATGCCGCAACCGGGATTTGATTTCCTGAATGACACAACTGCACTGTGAGTCCGTGTCTTGGAACACTGAACCTGTTTGAGGCAGTCAGTGAACAGGCTAACTCTATTGGAGCCTGGTAAACAGGTGAAGCCTGGTAAACTGCATCTATATTCTCCCTTTTTTTCGCAACATGAGCAGTTCGGGAGCTTTTGTTTTGCGGAGAACAACAACATCTACCTCTCTCGCACAAGTAGCTATTGGAGCGATGGTCCAGACATGGCTCTTTTGACAGGCTAGCAACTCCAGAGGCCAAACTGCCTAATTCCTTTCATCAGGGAGGATCATCATCCCTGTCACGTTTCATTACTCCCCCGTGCCTGCACAGAGCAGGGCGGCCACAGGACTGGATGATAGCAGGCTCTAAAGCACAGTGCTAGCTCTAGCTCTCTTCTGAAATGTAGCCCAGAGGGGGAAATGCAGGTGGCCCATGGGGGGGCGGTCTCTGACCTAATGAATAGGAGATGAGCAATTATGAATACAATTAGAAGTCAAACTTTGGGAGTCTTTAAATATGCTTATTTAACCTATTTTTTGTACAGTTGAAAATATGTTTCACAGTCACACTCCACACTGTCATGGTTTAAACCATGTATTTATATGTAGCTAAAACCATTAACCAAGCGTCTTGGATTAATGGCAATGGCTGAATGTCTTCCTTGAACTAGAAAAACTTGTGCACATTGCCTACTTTTAAAGCGATTTGTTTGACAACCATATGAAAATTCCACGGCACGTTGTCTTCATGTCACATTGAAAGGTCATTCACTTTTACCTTTAAATAACGTCTTTACTACTAGACCCTTAATAAATGTTGAGTAAGTGTGTGAATACAATAGAGTTTACGTGTAATTCGCACCCTGATGTAATCAAATGTAGAACTCCCATAGAATGGCTCGCTAATGGCTACTAAAAAAAACGATGGGCCAATTCTTAACGATTCATCTATATCACAGAGTAGAATTGTTTACTTCTCTTATTTCCTAATGTCGATGCTTTTTTAAATTTTTTTATTTGGGCATTTTTATAGAGATATGTAGAAAGCAGACTAGTTTATACTGACAAGGACTGACAGATGGCCGTGAGAAGGTTGTAGACTGGAATCAGTGGAATATGTATGAACAGCAACGTAACCAGCCCTTATAATTTTCCACTATAAAAATGTCATTATGAAGCCTGTATGAAATGCATTAAGCTACACAAAGCTGAATAATAATGGTAGACTACTTATTATTTTCTTCCTCCACCACAACCACCCTCTAAACTGACTATTATTCCATTCCATTTGAAAAATGGATCATCATGTAAAAAGTTGACGAGTTCATTAAGTAGTCAGATAGTGATAGGTCATAAGTGGTGAACTTAAAAGCATAATCATTAAAGCAACATTCTCTGAAAAATACTTTCTGAGTCTAACTCAACGAGAATAAAATATTATCCCCCAAAGGAGTTGATGATTAGAAAGTATCCCTTTGTCACAAATGAACCACGGGGACTGATTATTGTGGCTTATTACTGCAAGTGGTAAGCACAGCATTGAGACCAGCCGTGTGACCATCATGAGAGATGTTGGCCATTATATCTCAACAATACAATTCATCTAGTCCAGTCCAGAACTTTCCATCTACTGCAGCCTACTTTAGCCTCAGACCTCCAACTTCCCACAAGTCCTTTGTTCAAAGTCTTGTCTCTGCTGGAGGACGTAGTGCTGTCAGTGGGCAATGAGACATGATGAGCCTCCCCACTGGCTAATTCAGCCAGGCGATTACTCCATCCATGCTTCTCTACACTGTTTGAAGTACTTCACACACTGTCAGACTCCAGACTCAGACTAGCAAAATGACAAAAGCCTTTGATGAGTCCAAAATGAAGATCAATTAGCAGTTTTCCTTCAAAAATCACCCCATATGTTGAACAATGTTATTCACAGTGGTGGGCATTGGTTCCTGAGTTCTCTTTCTTCCTATTCCCTGTCAGTGAACAATCACGTCCCATAGAGAGAGCAGCTAGAGACAAACAGTCGGCAGTGTGGATAATGAAACCATTCCCCATTGCGTACTGTTTGTCTCCTTTCTCTTTTTTTCTACTGCGAAGGAGAAAAAACAAATGCACCACACATACACACACAGAGTTGATAAATTTAACTAATAATGCAGCCCGGGAGCTGATGTCTGATGTGCCAAGCCTGAACTCCCCGGTGTGCCGTTTTAATTTGCCTGACACAGATGGCGCTCTGACAGGGCACCTTATTCTGAGCGAAAACTGGCAACTGGCAGCGAGAGCGGGCCTTTCACTTTCAATCTGGGCTGGCGCATTTCACTATGCTAACATTATGGCTAACTTAATAGCAAAATGTCCAGGTCAAAAGCAGCGCACTGCACACAAGGCCTCAAGAATATCCCCTGTCAGACCATTAGATTGTTGTTGTTGTTGTTGTTGTTGTTGTTGTTGTTGCAGACCTGTGTTGGACCCATACACTTAGACCCCACATACCCTCACAGAACCGCTACAGACAGAGACAGTAGAGCAATGGAGACACCGGATTTGGATTCACTCACTTATTCTATCAGTCCCTTTCATTCGCCCCACCCTCCCTGACTAGAATTAGTCACTGAGGTATCTCGCTTTAGGAAACCTCTGTGGTGTCTTTCTTTCTCTACTGTCTTTGTCTCTATGGTTTCCATAGTCACACGTTTACATAAACATTGTCAACGCTGCTTTAGACCATTCTGTCTTTAGGTTAGACAATAGACAGTTCAGTGAGACATAGAATGAAAAGTTGCTCTAAACCATTACCTCCTGTTAGCCTGGCTCCTGTTATGTATTTCAACTGATCTGTCAACCCCTTAGTAAAGAAGACTAAACATGGAAGGTATGTGCTAAAAGGGTAATTCATGCACCAGCTGGTGGAGTCCACTACAGGAGGGCTTTGCTGTAGAATGTGCTCCATTGCTTGCGGCAAGAGATTTCTTACTAGTTTGCTAACAAACAAAAGCCAGCACGCAGCCAAATCATGACCATATGGGCCAAAGCATACTTCTACAATGAGTTGTGATCGCAGATGCTGTGTCATGTTATATCCATGGTGTTTTATTCGTGGTGAAAGCTACCAACTGTATTTATCGCAGGCATACATTTCTCGACAATGTGCCCTTAATGTTGATGTCCCTGCTGACATCCAAGTCTGCGTGCATAACATCTTAAAACAGCTCGTCAGTCATCTTTCTTTAATATTGGATTTATTTTTGCTTCAGGTACTGTGAATCCTTCTGCTGTCATATGACCTTATATTTAGGTGTGTGTGTGCTACATTTCCATTTCACTAACGGGTCACTTTGTTACCCCCCCCCGACCTGCACAACAACAGAGAAGACCACACCCACAACAACCACCAGCTCAACCAATCAGGCGGCCCCATTTCCCAAGGTGGCAGTTGACTCTGAAAGAGGTACAGGTCCTGATGTCGGTTCTCAGGTCCCAGTGGGGGATCAGGGGCCACCTGACTCGGAACCGATCATTGTGGAGATGGAGGGTAAGGGGGTGAGGTGTCTGTGTCCACTGAATTCTGACCTGCACTGGATTGCACTGATGGGCCCTGACGCTTCACTGTACGCTGCTATCCTTTCAGAGCACTAACACTCTAATCTCTATGTGAAGGACACTGTGCATTTAACCATACATCAACAGTCGGTGAAGCAGCTATGAGTTACAGAGGCTTAATCACTTAAATCGAAAAGTCTATAAAATCAAATTGACTTTGCATGTTCAAACAAAATGGCTGCTTTCATATCCAACAGGGCGCAATTTAACAATCAAACAACCAACGCATGTTTGCCTGCCTTTTTCTCTTTCTGTCCATTTCCAAATGACTCCACAGGGACCCTGTTGGTTGTTTTTATTTCCTTTAGCCATGGCTCTACTGGCTACACCTCCCTGGCGCCTTGTCTAGAGTCCATAAATCGTAGGTAGTGAGGAGTTCCATTCAGGCCGACAGAATCTCAGGCTGCAATGATGAGCCACTCAGGCTCAAATGAGAAAAGTCTGTAACAAATAAATAACCGGCTGCCGCGACGACTCGTGGACGATGGGAAACCATAATAGAAACTAGGGTGACAATCTATTTCAGCCTGGGCTAGTGTCACCGGGCTGCTGGTTCAATCAGAAGCACGGGGGACTCGGCTGATGAGGCAACAGAGGAATTGTTCCAGGAGGACCTCTCTCTTACACACTGTGCTGGCACTGCAGAACATACACACATTCATATATTGTGTATATATATATATATATATATATATATATACATACACACAGTTGTGCTCAAAAGTTTGCATACCCTTGGAGAATTGGTAATATATGTACCATTTGTAAAGAAAACATGAGTGAGCAGGCAAAACACGGCTTTTATTTCTTATGGGATTCACATTCAACTGTAGGTCATAACAGAATGGCACAATCATAAAACAAAACATGCCAACAAAGAAAAAAAATGAACTGACCCCTGTTCAAAAGTCTGCATACCCCTAGTTCTTAATACTCTGTATTGCCCCCTTTAGCATCAATAACAGCGTGTAGTCTTTTGTAATAGTTGTCTATGAGGCCCCAAATTCTTGCAGGTGGTATAGCTGCCCATTCGTCTTGGCAAAATGCCTACAGGTCATGCAAAGTCTTTGATCATCTTGCATGAACCGCACGTTTGAGATCTCCCCAGAGTGGCTCGATGATATTAAGGTCAGGAGACTGTGATGGCCACTCCAGAACCTTGACCTGTTTCTGCTGTAACCACTGGAGGGTCAACTTGGCCTTGTACTTAGGGTCATTGTCAGGCTGGAAAGTCCAAGAGCGTCCCATGCGCATCTTTCGTGCAGAAGAATGCAAATTGTCTGCCAGTATTTTCTGATAACATGCTGCATTCATCTTGCCATCAGTTTTCACAAGATTCCCCGTGCCTGTAGAGCTCACACACCCCCAAAACATCAGTGAGCCACCACCATGCTTCACAGTGGGGATGGTATTCTGTTCACTATAGGCCTTGTTGACCCCTCTCCAAACATAGCGCTTATGGTTGTGACCATAAAGCTCTATTTTAGACTCATCACTCCAAGTTACATTGTGCCAGAAGGTGAGAGGTGTGTCAGGGTGTTGTTGGGCATATTGTTACCGGGCTTTTTTGTGGCACTGGCGCAGTAAAGGCTCCTTTCTGGCAACTCGACCATGCAGCTCATTTTTGTTCAAGTATCGTCGTATTGTGCTCCTTGAAACAACCACACCGTCTTTTTCCAGAGCAGCCTGTATTTCTCCTGAAGTTGCCTGTGGGTTTTTCTTTGTATCCCGAACAATTCTTCTGGCAGTTTTGACTGAAATCTTTCTTGGTCTACCTGACCTTGGCTTGGTATCAAGAGATCCCCGAATTTTCCACTTCTTAATAAATGATTGAACAGTACTGACTGGCATTTGCAAGGCTTTGGATATCTTTTTATATCCTTTTCCATCTTTATAAAGTTCCATTACCTTGTTACGCAGGTCTTTTGACAGTTCTTTTCTGCTCCCCATGGCTCAGTATCTAGCCTGCTCAGTGCATCCATGTGAGAGCTAACAAACTCATTGACTATTTATACACAGACACTAATTGCAATTTAAAAAGCCACAGGTGTGGGAAATTCACCTTTAATTGCCATTTTCACCTGTGTGTGTCACCTTGTGTGTCTGTAACAAGGCCAAACATTCAAGGGTATGTAAACTTTTGATCAGGGACATTTGGGTGATTTCTGTTATCATTATGATTTAGAAAGGAGCCAAACAACTATATGATAATAAATGGCTTCATATGATCACTATCCTTAAATATCATTTTAAAAATCATTTGAGGAACATTGCAAATTTCAGATTAGGTAAATTACAAGTAATAAGGATTTTGTTCTAGACAAGCTGTAACACCTGATTTAAATAGTCAATTTTTGAAGTAACTCTAAGTAAGCTGAAGTTAATGTGAGGAGAGCTGTGATTAGCTTTTTGAAACTAGCCTTGTGGCAGGTTTGAAATCTACTTTGGTGCAATCCACTTAAGGTAAAACAGGCACTGCAAGCTAGTAGTCATTCTGAAACCCTCTAGAAGTGCATCGAAACGTCCATTGTTTATATTTTATGTAAGTCAAAAATTGATAGAAATACAGGGTGATATGATTCACTCTGCTGTGGATATAAGCAATGTATTGGATAAAGACTAGAACTGACTGAAATTCAAGTACATGAACCCCTGTTGAGACCTCGCTGTTATGAACATTTTCATCTGCCATTTAGCTGAGGTTCGACCCTGTTTCCATCAAGGGAGAACACCTACCTTCTATACTGTCAAAATGCTTCAACCAACGCATTTTCCAGAAAAACATTATGTAGACATGCTTTTAGACCTGGCTGTTTTTGGTTGTCCAATTGTTATTTCCTTTGTCTTAAACAGACCTTGTTGGAAAACACTCTAACCAATAATTTAGCTGATATGACAGTACAGGGAGACAACTTGATAATAAGACGAGCAAGCTGTACCCTGAAACACATGAAAGCACTGTAGAAGAAGAGCAGAGAGTAAACTGTGAAACACATTAAAGCACTGTAGAAGAAGAGCAGAGAGTAAACTCTGAAACGCATTAAAACACTGCAGAAGAAAAGCTGAGAGTGGTTGTCAAAGTTTCATTCCTGTGTTTCATTGGCTGGCTTTGTTGCTTGCATTAGCAATGGTGGTGAATGGATTCCAAAAAACACACAGCAATGGTCTTCAAAACATACCTCCAGGTAACTTTACAAGCATTTAATGCACAATATCATAACACTTGACTTTTTCACTTACATCAGCATGAAAGAGTAGAATTCCAACTCTATGTACCTGTTTTACCCTTGTTTTGGGCATTTTGTGTATTCCTAGAAATAACCAAATGTTTTGATATTGACATGCATGTATAGGACACAAAGAAATTAGATTGCTTTCAATTTGCTTTCCGGGATCTTTTAGGGGCACATTGCGATGGCCACTACACTAGTACATCTCATGCAATTGACTTAGCCAGCCAAAGAACCTGTCTGGATGATGCTACAGCACTAAAAGAAAAATGAAAAAAAATCTATTTAATAAAGGTCACTTGAACTATATTAGTTTTTCCTTAAATTTCTCAGCTCAAATCATTTTCTGTTTGTGACATTACATTTTACTTTGAAAAACACACTGTTGCACTCTGTCCATATAGCATGCCTACACATCGTTCATACATACTGCTAAATACTTCACTTTCCATACGCAACCAAATGATAGACCAAAATATAACAAATCAAAAAGTTTGTAGGAACTATACTGAAATAGTTGACAACATGTTCCTGCCAGTCCGATGACATTAGGGTTGTTTTCACATGCTTTTGGTGATGCTTTCTAAAGTCTGCGTCTGGGAAATTGTCCCTTATATGTTAACTGTCACCATCAGGTTGAGAGTACTTACTGTCTATAACATTCACCGTGTGTACCACCGTGGCGTCCAGAGTGTTAGGCAACATCAGCGTTGAGTGTCTCAGTGACCTTGGGCCCACAATGTACTGATCCACACATGCAGTTGTCCTGACTCCTAACCCTAACCCCTTACCCCTTTCTGTCTCCTTGACCCCCTGGGAACAGTTGTCTATTAACCTGCCTGTTTATCGGTTGGACTAACCCTTAACTACCTCCCTGAATCCTTCTCTCAACCATTGCTGAATCCTCCCTATCGACCCCTCTCCCCCTATGACCTTTCTCAGTTTCAAAACCTGAAACTGTGCTTTGTGTGTTTCTGTTGCCTACACACATTGTTTCTCTGTAGATATAAGCCTGCGTTCAGGCCATGGTTTGCTAAAGCTATGGTTCATTCAGAGCTGGTTTTCCATCAACACAGCAATCTTTGTTTGTGGAGTTATGTTGGGGATTGGCTCTGGAATACAATGGCTTTACTGGGGCTGAATGCTGAATGCCGTTTTTATTCTCATTATTTTATTTGATGCAACTGCATGTAAAATGTATCTCACAATGCATGCAATTCATTTAAGGTGTATGATGAGACAATCAAACAATTTTTGAACCTGTTCCCGAAGCAGTTTGAAATGGAGCCTCTGTCTTTGGACAATGTTATGGCTTCTTTTTTACTGTAATATCTTGGCTTCCAAGGCCATGGGTGAGTAATTTACTGTACTGAAATATTATGGCAAGTTGGTTTCTGAATAGCTAGCAATTTTGTTAACCAGTACTGGTTGTATTCCAACCATGTCTCAGTGAAACCTCTTGATGCTGTACCTGCATCAACACACTTTTAATGAAATGTCATGTTCATTAGCACTATTTTTCAATTGGGGAACCAGTTACATTACAGCATATCATATTACCTCATGTGTGCATAAATCAAGCTACATCCAATTGGTTGGGCACTGATGTGGAATATTATGCAAATTCCTAATAATGAGAGTACATGACTGAATTCATTCACTCAACACCCATATCGTCTCTGACACAAACCCACGCACATGCACACAACCACACAAACCCTGAGTCGCCTGTGTTGCTCTCTACTGCCACTTCACGTATTTCAACTGTCTCTCTACCCGCAAATCCAACCCCTATGCTCTATACACTTGCTCAGAGTGCTCTGCGCGGTTGACTAATTGCTGGTGAAACTCTGAGAGTGGCTAGGGGTTTAATAAAAGCCACAACTTTGGGACACACTTGTGACTTCAAGTATGCAGTTCATGGTCCACTTATAATTAATAAAACAAGTGTCAAATTCATTTTTACAAATCCCTCCTATCTTTTCGGAAGAAATAAACCTCATTAATAACTGAACCTCCATGTTGGGGGTATTTCATTTGTATATGTGTCAAGTCTTGACATCAGACATAAACAAAAGTTTGTGTCATATAATTGGAGACGCCTATATATTATTTTGTGAGAAATTGCTCAAGCTAAAATATAACATAATGCCTTATGGGTTTGCACTTGCCTCATGGGGCTGCATAGTTACACATTCCCTGGAAGGGGCCACTGGAAGGTCTGATTAGCCCCTACGCCCTTGACAATTTCAATCCCTCAGTTTGGGACACTTGTGCCGACGGCGGAGGCATGCGTGAACTTGCGAATAGAGGGCTGAGGGAGGAGTGGAGGAAAGAAGGGTTCATTTAGGATTTACCGTAACATGTTTGGCTTGCAGATTCCTTTTTATGTTTGATTTTGAGAGAAAAAAAATCTAAAATGTTTTGGCTCTCAGTGCTGTCAGCATGTCAACTGATAATGTATGTTTTCCACAGCAGAAAACACATCTCTGGCATTAGTGGGGGTAATGCCTGCCTGTGACACCTGAAGCCATTTTTGACTCATTGAGGCTCCATGGAATGAAGGACCCATTAGTGGAACTATTACATTCTCCCCTCAGCTATAGAGAAAGAGAAAGAAATTAGTGTACTTTGGAACATTTTCACTTGATGCAACTATAAAACTACGGAGTCATCTAAAGGTTCACACGTACTTAGCTAATTGCACTCTTGAGTGTACTTACTAACGAAATGGAAAAGTTACCTCTGTACAGGGATAGTTCACCTCAAAGGCAACATCTGAATAATGTACCTTGGAAGTCTCTAAAAGTCAAGCTGTGTCTATAGTCAACCATCTTACAACATTCATTACACTATATGGCCAAACGTATGTGGACACCCCTACTAACTATTAACTTCCGGTGTTTCAGCCACACCCATTGCTCACAGGTGCATAAAATCCAACACATAGTCATGAAATCTCCATAGACAAACATTGGCAGTACAATGAGCTCAGTGACTTTAAACGTGGCACTGTCATAGGGTGCCACCTCAGCCACAAGTCAGTTTGTGAAATTTCTGCCCTACTAGATCTGCCCTGTCCAACTGTAAGTGCTATAATTGTGAAATGGAAGCGTCTAGGAGCAACAACAGCCCAGCCACGAAGTGGTAGACCATGCAAACTCGCAGCGGGGCCGCTGAGTGCTGAAGTGCATAGCGCATAAAAATCGCCCATCATTTGTTGCATGACTCAACACAGAGTTCCAAACTGCCTCTGAAAGTAACATCAGCACAAGAACTGTGCATCGGGAGCTTCACGAAATGGGTTTCCATGGCCAAGCAGCTGTATGCAAGCCTCACATCAACATGTGCAATACCAACGGCCGGCTGGAGTGGTGTAAATCACGCCACCACTGGACTCTTGAGCCATGGAAACGTGTTATCTGGAGTGATTAATCGCACTTCACTATCTGGCAGTCTGATTGATGAATCTGGGTGTGGTGGATGCCAGGAGAGCGCTACCAACCGGAATGCATAGTGCCTATAGTAAAGTTTGGTGGAGGAGGGATAATTATCTGGGGCTGTTTTTCATGGTTTGGGCTGGGCCCCTTAGTTCCAGTGAAGGGGGCTTCATCTTAACGCTACAGGATACAAAGATGTTTTTCAACAATTGGGTGCTTCCAACTTTGTAGCAACACTTTGGGAAAGGCCCTTTCCTGTTCCAGCATGACAGTGCCCCTGGGCACAAAGCGGGGTCTGTAAAGACATGGTTCGAGAGGTTGGTGAGGTGGAACTCTAGTGGCCACATAGTTTTGGCCACATAGTGCAGGTAGCCATCTACATTCATTATTTCCACATGCAAACTCAATAAAGGTTTACCGTGCACAGATTAACATCACTTTTACTTTTTTGCTGTTATTTTACCAGGTAGGTATGCCAAGAAAACGTTTTTGTTTACTGTAATGACCTGTGATCATTTTTCAGTTCTTAACACTGCCTCAACCCATGCCCAATTAGCGAAATACAGAACAGACTCTAGGTTGCATATAGCTTTAGCTTGGTTACATAATTCACAGCCTTGTCTATTTTTATCAAATGGATGTAATCGCTCAGTGTTTCTCTCATGTGTTGCTATGAGAGGGTGAAGTGAGGGCCTTCTACGTACCACAACACAGCTGCTTCTGAGAGTGAGGCTTCAAAACCCACCAGGCTGACAATCTGCCACTCATTCTGACACGTCTATCTCTCTCTCAATCATCTCCCTGCCTCCCCCTTACAATCTGCTCCATGCACATTCTTTCTCACACTCAATTTCTGTCACTTTTTTGTCCCCAGCTTTCTGCGCCATTCTATTTTATTACGTGTTCTCGTTCCCTTGCTCGCTCGTCTCAGTCTTATTATTATTATTCTCTCTCCATTCCCTGGCAGTTTCTCAGTGAACTTCTATTGTCTCCCTCTACTGTATGTCTCTTTTGTCTCTCTTTCTCTCTTCAGCATGAACACTTACAAATGTGTCTCCCCCTCCATCACCAACACCTTTCTGTCACCGTTTTTCTCTTCCTCTCCTCTTGTCCTCCCTATGTATGTATATGTATGTGTGTGTTCGTGTATAAATGTATGTGCTGTGTACATCTGAGAGGCCTTAATGTGCGTGTCCTTTTTCTTCACGCATTATGGTTATATTAAGACTCACTTCACCATGATGAACCCACACTTTGGCTAATGATGTACTGTGACAGCTGTAAAAAAAATAGATGTACCATCAGTTATTAAAGATATTTAAACAATTAAAGATTATCCTGTGGCACATATGGCTATATTTAAAACACATTTCTTTTAATAACATAAATGCAACTCTAACACTACACAAATGCAGACAATAGTTAAACTTTGCAGCAAAAAAATTATAGCTCTCAAATTTCTTGTTTCACCACTTTACCAGACTTGTCGTACAATATTGGTTTATACAATTATATATTTTAACCTTTTTAAAGAGTAACTTTAACTACAAATCATTAGGTGAATTCAGATGTTTTAAGCTCATTTAAAGTGAAACACTGAGGTTTTTATAGCGTTCGTAGGTGAATTATGAAAACTTATGTCACGTTGGTCAAAAAAATGAAATAATTAGTTGGTGCTTGATATATAGTACACAAATATTTATTTCCAGTTTTAAAACATTTTAAAACAAATGCATGTAAGAACAAGAAAAGGAACCAGGCAAGCCTAATTCAGCCAGCCCACGATTAGAAGGAATGAATGTTGTTGCCCTCACTGGATTCAAACCAGGGTTTCCTAGGTGGCAGGCTGTGTCTTTAAGCACTACGCCACTAAGCTGCACTATACAGTGGATATAAAAGTCTATACACCCCTTAAAATGCCAGGTTCTTGTGATATAAAAGAATGAAACAAAGATAAATCATGTCAGAACTTTTTCCACCTTTAATGTGACCTATAATGTGAACAATTCAATTGGAAAACAAACTGAAATCTTGGAGGGGGAAAAATAAAAAATAAAAAACTCACAATAACCTGGTTGCATAAGTGTGCACACCCTTAAACTAATACTTTGTTGAAGCACCTTTTGATTTTATTACAGCACTCTGTCTTTTTGGGTAGGAGTCTATTAGCATGGCACATCTTGACATGGCAATATTTGCCCACTCTTCTTTGCAAAAGCGCTCCAAATCTGTCAGATTGCGAGGACATCTCCTGTGCACAGCCCTCTTCAGATCACCCCACAGATGTTCAATTGGATTCAGCTCCGGGCTCTGGCTGGGCCATTCCAAAACGTTAATCTTCTTCTGGTGAAGCCATGCTTTTGTGGATTTGGATGTGTGCTTTGGGTCATTGTCGTGCTGAAAGGTGAACTTCCTCTTCATCTTCAGCTTTCTAATGGACGCCTGAAGGTTTTGTGCCAAAATTGCCTGATATTTGGAACTGTTCATTATTCCCTCCACCCTGACTAAGGCCCCGGTTCCAGCTAAAGAAAAACAGCCCCAAAGCATGATGCTGCCACCACCATGCTTCACTGTGGTTATGGTGTTCTTTGGGTGATGTGCAGTGTTGTTTTTGCGCCAAACATACCTTTTGGAATTATGGCCAAAATGTTCAACCTTGGTTTCATCCGACCATAACACATTTTCCCACATGCTTTTGGGGGACTTGATGTTTGTTTTTGCAAACTTCAGCCAGGCTTGGATGTTTTTCTTTGTAAGAAAAGGCTTCCGTCTTGCCACCCTACCCCATAGCCCATTCATATGAAGAATACGGGAGATTGTTGTCACATGTAGCACACAGCCAGTACTTGCCAGAAATTCCTGAAGTTCCTTTAATGTTGCTGTAGGCCTCTGGGAAGCCTCCCTGACCAGTTTTCTTCTGGTCTTTTAATCAATTTTGGAGGGACGTCCAGTTCTTGGTAATGTCTCTGTTGTGCCATATTTTCTCCACTTGATGATGACTGTCTTCACTGTGTTCCATGGTATATCTAATGCTTTGGAAATTATTTTGTACCCTTCTCCTGACTGATATCTTTCAACAATGAGATCGCTCTGATGCTTTGGAAGCTCTCTGCGGACCATGGCTTTTGCTCTGAGATGCAACTAAGAAAATGTCAGGAAAATCCTACTAGAACAGGTGAACTTTATTTCTGATTAATCAGAGTCACTTTAAATGATGGCAGGTGTGTAATGACTTCTATTTAACATGAGTTTGAATGTGATTGGTTAATTCTGAACACAGCCACATCCCCAATTATGAGAGGGTGTGCACTTATGCAACCAGGTTATTGTAAGGTTTTTATTTTTCATTTTTCCCGCTCGAAGATATCAGTTTGTTTTTCAATTGAATTGTTCACATTATAGGTCACATTAAAAGTGGAAAAAGTTCTGACATGATTTATCTTTGTCTCATTTTTTTACATCACAAAAACCTGGCATTTTAACAGGGGTGTGTAGACTTTTTATACCCACTGTATGTGTGCAGAGTGTTCTGCATTGTTAAACTCCACGGTTCTCGAATCTAGTTCCCTACATTAGCTAACATCCAAACCAACAACAGGGTTGATACACTTCATTCAACACATTAAATTACAAAAAGAGAATTGAACTCCGGTCGCCCACATGGCAGTCTACCTCTCTAACCACTATGCTATTTAACGGTCGGTTGGTCGTAACTGTGCAAAGATTGGACAACAAGTTTCCAAAAATGTTGGGACGCTGTGTAAAATGAATATTAAAACGATGCAGTGATATGCAAATCATTGTATTCAATAGAAACCATATATTCAATAGAAAATTGTACATAGACAACATATCAATTGTTGAAACTGAGAAATGTCATTGTTTCTTGGAAAATACATGCCCACTATGAATTTTAAAAAAAAGAATTCTGGGACAGAGGCACCAAAAGACTGGAAACGTTGTGTAATGCTAAAAAACTAAACCTGGTGGAATATCAACAACTAATTAGGTCAATTGGCAACAGGTCAGTAACATGATTGAGTATTAAAAGATCACTCCAGAGAGGATGGGCCTGTCAGAAGTGAGGAAAGAGAGGGGTTCACCACTCCATGAAAGCAAAGGAGACCCCGAACTGTTAAACAGCTGTAATCCTATATCAAGTTAGAATGGGACAGCTTTCCACATTCAAAACTACAGCAATTGGTCTCCTCATTTCCCAAATGCTTATGGAGTGTTGTTAAAAAACAGAGGTGATGCAACACAGTGGTTTACCTGCCCTAGTCCCAACTTTTTTGACACGTGTTGTTGAAAACATATTCTAAATGTGCCTACATTGTTCGACGACAACAAAAAATTTCAGTTTGAACAATCGATATGTTGTCTTGGTGCTCTTTTCCATTGCATGTGGATTTACATGACTTGCACGTCATTGCATTCGTTTTTTTTTTTACATTTTACGGAGCGTCACAACTTTTTTGGAAATGGGGTTGTACATGACTTTTATGTAAAGCTCGAGAGTATTCCATGATTTGTATTTTCAGGGGTGTTACATGTATTTGATATATGCATGTATGCTTCGAAAACAAGTGCACTGCATTTGTACACCTAAGGGATAGCGCAGATCTCGCCTGTTCCAATATCGACTAAAAACCTGAGGCCACTGAGGGAATAACACCGGTTTAAAGCAATGAACTTTGCCTTGTGTTATCTGTCAGCATCATTTTGTCTGTTCTCTGTGTCTTGTTTTGTCTCTACACTGTGTTTTTTCTGTTTGTTTTTAATCATTGAACTTAAACTGTGTGTGTAAACATGTATATGCAGGACCCAGCTGTAAAAGGACCTTGGTGAATTAGTTCAACAATTTCTTGTTGAATTAAAGGTTTAGTAATATGTAAGTGCATTTGTAAACAGTAAATAACTGGAGGTATCAAACAGATTGTAGTATCAGACAGGGCTGAGAGATACTTCAGCAAATAACATGGCTGAGGTTTGGATCAGTCTGTCTGCCACAAATCAAAAACCAGCCATAATGCAAAATGACTGTTGTAAATCATCAAATGTACCAGTTCGAAAGGTTTGACAAGCTATGATCTATACAATGATATTCATTTGAAAACCAATCTTCGATATACCAATGCCATGGCACCAGTCTACAGTGAACTCCTGAAGTGTTTTGACAGTGACACATATAATTCAGTTAAGTAGTAGTGTTTTGACAGTGACACATATAATTCAGTTAAGTAGTAGTGTTTTGACAGTGACACATATAATTCAGTTAAGTAGTAGTGTTTTGACAGTGACACATAATTCAGTTAAGTAGTAGTGTTTTGACAGTGACATATAATTCAATTAAGTAGTAGTGTTTTGACAGTGACACATATAATTCAGTTAAGTAGTAGTGTTTTGACAGTGACACATATAATTCAGTTAAGTAGTAGTGTTTTGACAGTGACACATATAATTCAGTTAAGTAGTAGTGTTTTGACAGTGACACATATAATTCTCGGCCCTGTATTTCAATACTTTGGATTTAAAAAAATTCTGCTTTAATTTGAGGTATTATTGTTGTTATTAAGGTATCAGATCATCCCTTTTGAAATGAATGCATTTTTTGTACATAGTATATTTTATGGTAACTATAGGATTTGCACAACTGCCTACACAGCTGTTTGTTAGGTGGCAGATGGGTTGGTTTGCATGGTTTGTGCATGCACTTAAGAGCTGTTCTTCATTCACAAAATGAAGACCAAGAGTAATGATAGTGTAGTAGTCCAATGAGCGTTAGCCCTAGCTACTCTTGGCCTGCTATGCCTCCTGTGGGCCATCTAGCATCACACCAGTCATGATTCAGTGGGTGTTCATTTCACTGTGGCCGCGCCACCATATGTCATGCATACAGCTCCACTGAGTCATCCGTCTCAACCTCAAACCTGTTGTGACAGGTTGTGTGTGGGGTTAGAGACCTGTGTACCTCCATTGTGCATTTCCCCACTGTGGCGTTTGACTCATAGCTTCTTGGCCATGTGGAACCCTTCAGTAGTCATAGAGGGGGTCCCCGGGGATCCTGGTCTGGGGGCCCAGATGAGTCACTGGAGCCACGGAGAGGCTGTCATAGGCATCCATGCACATAAAACTCCACGCTACTGCCACACTGCCTCAAATCACTCTGATGACTCTGTAGGACAGATAGGACAGAGGAAACACAGCTGTCCCAATGCCATAAAAATACAATGGATATAGAACTACAATAGACATAATTCAATTATTCAAAGCAGCACAGGAAACTTATTCTGTGAATACAAAATTATGACCAGTTATAGTACCGGACATTGTTTTTCTCTATGGAGGAGCAGCATGCAGGTTTCTCCCTAATGTAAAGCAAGGATACAATGGGAAGTGATTGAGAGCGTTTCGGTGCTCTAAAAATCATAATTTCCCCTTTAACTTTGTGGCCTACATATAACTTTCTATCAATGTTAGGCAAAAAGACGTGTCGGCAGCTTGTTTGATGCTAATTCTGCCCCATCCTCTCTCGATATGCATTAAGAGCCTGTCAAAGAACAATAATAATATATAATAATGTAGTTATCTTTCTACCACTGCAATGTTCAGAGTTCCTAGCAAAATGCCAGGAGCTTCCAGGCTGATGCCTGTGCTACTCTTTTGACACTTTAAAATTGATTATTTCCCTGTTGCAGTATTTTGTTAATGTTTACCATTTGTTATGGGTTTGTGCTTGAAGTTACAGAGGAGATTTGTCACTTATTTGTTCAACCTACTGAAATGTACATGTTCTACACATATGCAAATGTAGAGACCTACCCACACACTCACTGACCTACTTGAGCATTTACCTTGAATGTACACAAGGATATTCTCTGATGCGTTTTGCATGAAGGTTAATGTGTGTTTTTATACACTTCTCCTTTTCCCTGAAAAATACATCAATATCTTCATCTTCTACATCAGCACCATAATGTCTAAAGATGGAACTACCTGTCCTTGCTCATTACTGACTAACCTGAGCCTGAGCTTTTGAGATGAAATTAGCCCACTTGGAACACCTGCATTTGCCCTCCCGTTGAGGCCCAATTCCCTTCCTGAGACTAATCAATTCACAGAGACTGTCATTAAGACTGGAGAAGGGCCTGACACCACAGATGGTAGCAGCCTTTATAAATGAGTTTGCAGCAGCCTTTGTAAATTAGTTTTGATTGCAAGAGGGGTGGCAAATATTATTCCTCCTGTTGAATCTCGAATGCTATTAGGCAAATAATGGCAGGGTCATGTCATCCAATGACATTTCCATGCAGTTTGTCACAACAACCTTGAGATATTAAGGCTTAGTGGTGGAATTTCATAATTTCCCAAATGACCAAGAATGATTTATTTTATGTGTTGGTTGGTTGAGTCAGTTATTTCTGGCAAGTTCATGGAGCCAGGGTCTCTAGCCTAGAGCCATTGGAAAGCCCAGCCGTTGTGTATGATGCCAGACTCCTGCCAGTGGCCTATCAATATTTAAAGCCCAAGCTCATTTTAGTAGTTGATTTTTTTTAGGTAGAGCTCTTGCCCTCAGCCATTCTTTGCAGTTGCAGACAAAAGCTGAAGTCTTGGCTTTATAGATTCATTAACAGAGATGGAGACCAGCCTAGAGACTAGTATCAACACATCTGCCATGCTGCTTCCTACAAACCAGAGCTGTGTAAACATGCCGATGCTGCCTGCTTCAGCTTCATTAGCTTCAGAAATGATTATCTCTTCTTGGTCTCGTTTTATCAACATAAATCCCATTTTATTCTCTGTTTTTATTTCCATGAAGGTGTACGACGGCCTCCTGAGATTGAAAAGACCAACCACAGTGTTCACTACACCTTGCTGATCGCCTGTGTGCTGGTGGCCTTCGTCCTAGGAGCTTTCCTCTCAGGATTCCTGGTCTCCTGCTACTGCAACCACACTGGACACAAGACCAAGCGGCTGGCCAAGGACCCAGAGGCACCGATCCCTCATGCCCTGTCCCTACGTAGCCTGGCCAAACTCAACGGCCTACTGGACAGCCAAAACAAGGAGGATAAGATGGAGGTATCCTCACCCAAGCTCTACAACTCCTTTTTCCAGAACGGGAAGGAGCATCATCAAGTAGCACCCAGACATAACGGTGGTCACCACCCAGGAATGAACATGGGAGACCTGGTCCACCCTCATCACCTACACCACTCGTCTGAGCTCTCAGGTCTGCCTACCCCAGACTCCACCCCTGAACTGCCCATCAAGAGTATGAAGGCTTTCAAGAACCAGTGGGAGAAGAACCAGAACTGCAACAATGCCAAGGAGCCCAAGTCTCACAATGTGGGCCACGGGTCCAGGCCCAGCTCTGGTCTTCTTCATCAACAGATCTACCCCTACTCTCACAGCTTCTCTAATGGCCAAGCTCTGGCCAATGGGCATGGTCTCGTTGGTGGGCACCAGCACCTGGAGGAGCGTAAGATCCACAATGCAGAGCGCATGTTGTCCCAGCAGTCGTACCCCTGCTACCCGCAGAAGGTGATGGAGGTAACGTCGCTGGACGAGCTCCTTAAGCACATCCACGAGGCCAACGCTAGCAAGAACAGCCAGGTCATGACCTCATCCGGCTTGTTAGCCAGCGGCGGCGGTCAACTAGCCTTCACCAACCGCGTTCAGCCGCACATCCCCGAAACAGAATCAGCGCCCTACTACAGCTCATCTACCCTGCCCCGTGACAGCCTGACCCGCCGCATGGATGTACCTCCGGACATGCCCCCTCACCACCAGTCCACCCTGGAGCGGAGGCATTCCTCCCAGAGGCACTCACTGATCGCCGCCGCCACCAAGATGGCCAGCGGAGGGGGTGGCGGAAGCATGGTCCATCGGCAGCAAAGCTTCAGCCAGCGTAACAGCCACCAACCCCCACCTATGCTGGCCCGGATGAACTCCACTGGCAGCACCTGTGAGATCCATTACCCGCTCATCCCCAATGGATACCTGACACGCCAGCATAGCTACAACGGAGAGCAGCAAGAGGACAGCGGAGCGTACCTCCACCGGGGGGCCATAGTCCGCCGGACCGCCTCTCTCAAACCCGACGCCCCTCCGAAACCCCTCTTCATCCCTGCCTCTTCTCCCGTCAGCCAACAAGGAAAGTTCAACTACTAAAGAGAAAAAGCAGAGGAGGAAATGTAGGAGAACAGGGCAAAATGGTGACTGTCCCTCATCCTCTCCTCTCAAAAAGCTATCCAGGATTCAGGCAATGGGCAGAATGTGAAAGACCATGAATATTTATGCCCTGCTGAATTATGTGGGAGACATCTTTGCTGTCGACAAACCTCAAACAAACTTGGTGTTACCCCTTTTTGTCCGATTAATATCTTTGTACCATATTGGTATTGCTCAGCTACTTGCTTATAGAAAGGCGAGGGACTGGGATTTGGTAAAACACACCACCTTATATTAGGCTGCCAATGTCCTCAGTGTGGATTTAAAATGCAACTTAGTTATAAAAAGGGTTTGGCGTCAAGCTTTGGACATATTAAGACTTGATGCCAGAGCCACTTGTGCTGCCTAGGAACATTGCTTTTGCTTCCCTTTTCTGATGTAGTGTTGAAAAACAGTCTGATCCCCATAACGTGTTTATATATATATGTATATATATATATGCATGTGTGTGTATATATATGTGTGTTCATATTTACACCGTATATGTATACATATATACAGTAGTACATATGTAGTATATGTACCAGTGGAGCATCATCAACAAAATTACTTAAATGGTAGCTCTTTTTGCCTTATTTTGAAACTGAACCCATATATATGTTTAGTTGGTGTATGGCATTTCAAAGATCAGTTCCCCAGATTAGGCCAGACCCTTTCTCTTTCCCTGTTTCCACATAGTGTGTGGACTTGTAGCCCAGATTTGGAATAATTAAAAATGCATGCATCGTATTAACACGTTCATGATGAATTAACTACTCATATTTAAAAAGAGAATCAAACTGGTGGATGTTGCAGGAGGAAGAACATTTCTCAAATTACCTGCGTTAGGTGGTAATGATTTGGCCAAGAAAAGACAACCCTTCTTTCTCCACCGTTTCCTGAGGAACAGATAAAAGCCTTAATACAGCTATTATATTAAAAAAATAAGGACTATAACAATTCTTTAAGAATGTTTTTTTATCACTTGGTGCTTAGTGGATCTTCTTGAATGATAATACAAATGTAACATAAATCATGACCCAAAGAGGACCAACCACTCAACCCCCAAAGAATCCCAATCAAACAGGATCAAATCCAGATCATGCCATCCCCAAAAAACACTCTCAACATGGTAGATACTACCATTGTTATAATGATGAACTTTTTGGCTATTGGTTGTAAATAAAGGAATAATACTAGCCAAATTGTATTTGTATGTGTAAATGTGTGCCTTATTTATAGTATGTGATATGGAGTAGGGTTAAAATGCAAGACGCTCATATGCTTTATATATATATACAGTATCTCACAGAAGTGAGTACACCCCTCACATTTTTGTAAATATTTGATTATATCTTTTCATGTGACAACACTGAAGAAATGACACTTTGCTACAATGTAAAGTAGTGAGTGTACAGCTTGTATAACATTGTAAATTTGCTGTCCCCTCAAAATAACTGAACACACAGCCATTAATGTCTAAACCGCAGGCAACAAAAGTGAGTACACCCCTAAGTGAAAATGTCCAAATTGGGCCCAATTAGCAATGTTCCCTCCCCGGTGTCATGTGACTCGTAAGTGTTACAAGGTCTCAGGTGTGAATGGGGAGCAGGTGTTTTAAATTTGGTGTTATCGCTCTCACACTCCCTCATACTGGTCACTGGAAGTTCAACATGGTACCTCATGGCAAAGAACTCTCTAAAGATCTGAAAAAAAGAATTGTTGTTCTACATAAAGATGGCCTAGGCTATAAGAAGATTGCCAAGACCCTGAAACTGAGCTGCAGCACGGTGGCCAAGACCATACAGCGGTTTAACAGGACAGGTTCCACTCAGAACAGGCCTCGCCATGGTCGACCAAAGAAGTTGAGTGCACGTGCTCAGCGTCATATCCAGAGGTTGTCTTTGAGAAATAGACGTATGAGTGCTGCCAGCATTGCTGCAGGAGGTTGAAGGGGTGGGGGGTCAGCCTGTCAGTGTTCAGACCATACGCCACACACTGCATCAAATTGGTCTGCATGGCTGTCGTCCCAGAAGGAAGCCTCTTCTAAAGATGATGCACAAGAAAGCTCGCAAACAGTTTGCTGAAGACAAGCAGACTAAGGACATGGATTACTGGAACCATGTCCTGTGGTCTGATGAGACCAAGATAAACTTATTTGGTTCAAATGGTGTCAAGCGTGTATGGCGGCAACCAGGTGAGGAGTACAAAGACAAGTGTGTCTTGCCTACAGTCAAGCATGTTGGTGGGAGTGTCATGGTCTGGGGCTGCATGAGTGCTCCCGGCATTGGGGAGCTACAGTTCATTGAAGGAACCATGAATGCCAACATGTACTGTGACATACTGAAGCAGAGCATGATCCCCTCCCTTCGGAGACTGGGAGGGGATATGATAACGACCCCAAACACACCTCCAAGACGACTACTGCCTTGCTAAAGAAGCTGAGAGTAAAGGTGATGGACTGGCCAAGCATGTCTCCAGACCTAAACCCTATTGAGCATCTGTGGAGCATCCTCAAATGGAAGGTGGAGGAGCGCAAGGTCTCTAACATCCACCAGCTCCGTGATGTTGTCATGGAGGAGTGGAAGAGGACTCCAGTGGCAACTTGTGAAGCTCTGGTGAACTCCATGCCCAAGAGGGTTAAGGCAGTGTTGGAAAATTATGGTGGCCACACAAAATATTGACACTTTGGGCCCAATTTGGACATTTCACTTAGGGGTGTACTCACTTTTGTTGCCAGCGGTTTAGACATTAATGGCTGTGTGTTGTGTAATTTTGAGGGGACAGCAAATTTACACTTTTATACAAGCTGTACACTCACTACTTTACATTGGAGCAAAGTGTCATTTCTTCAGTGTTGTCACATGAAAATATGTAATCAAATATTTACAAAAATGTGAGGGGTGTACTCACTTTTGTGAGATACTGTGTATATATATATATATATATATATATATATATATAAACTGTTCTTTTGTCATCTTTATGTGTCATATCTATTGTAGATGTATATTTTTAACTGGGGCTTTTGATATCCCTGAACTGTGAGCCTGCCAGCACTGGCATAGTAACTCCCACAGCTTGAGGCTTCAAATGTCTGGTTTGCCTCCTATCCATGTCTGTTTTCACTGGGTTTGCTTTTTTCCTGATTCCTCACTGTACATTGTTTTTATAGCATAGCAGGCTACGCAATAGATTAAAGGGGTGGACATCAGTCCCTTAGATGCTAACATTAATCAATCTCTCTGATACTCCAATAACTCTCATGGTTTCAATCTGAACATCACAGGTTGCGGAAATGATCAGAAGGGTGAGATTTTGCGTTTTTTGTCTGATCCATTGGTAATTGCTTTAGATAGAAATGGTGAAATGGACTCACTGATAGGATTAACGTAGCCCGGAAGGAACCAGAAGCATCGGCACCATCCGTGTCCTTAAATCAATGCTCAGACCATTGGGAAGATGCCCTGGGGCACCTGCTGGGTTTGAGGGGAGGCTGTTGTATCACTCCCTCTGGAACTCTCTGCTTTTGCCCTTTCTGGCAAGGGCTGGATTCATGGTCAATTCTTCAAAAGGAAAACAAAATATTTCACTGCATCTAAAAGTATTAAGGCCTAAAATCCTAAAAGGCGGTCTGACCTGAACATGACCATTCACACTTGAATACCTGGGCTAACTAAATTGAGTATATGAGCCCATCCTACAACAATAGTTATTGATGGTTACATTGTGTTTTAGGAAAGGTTGTAGTTTTCATATAGCACATGCATAAGAAGAATCCTTACAGAACAAATGGATCACACATATTACACATTAAACCATTTTTTGACTTTGAATGTGAGCATTTCTTAACAGAGGACTAGGCAACTCCAGTACTTGGTAAGTTGAGGTGTAGTTCCTTCAAGTTTGCATTGAGATTGAATGGCAAAGGAAATGGTCTATTTTACTTTTAACATCTCTCAGTATTGGAATTATCCTTACTTGCACAGAGTGTATACATTCTTTTGTGGGAGTTCTTATTGATTCAGTGATATGTTTACTTTCTCTTGGCTGAAGCTATTGGGCTCCTATAAATTTGGTCTCCCAATATCATTGTATGTCTCTTATAATAGAAATAAATGAAAATAATTTGCAACTGTTTCACTGACTGATGTGTTTCACTCTCTATATTGTCACATAGAAGTTACCTGCATTTTATAGCGCAAGCATTTCACAACTTTATAAATAATGGCCAAGTGCGCAAATGTGTTGTGACCTGAGATTGACAATTTGGCCATATGCTCCTCCATGTTAATGAGGTGCAATAATGCTTAGCCTGAAAATGCATGACTTTGGCTCTTCTTGACAAGCTTGTATTGATTAACTTATATAATTTCCTCAGTGCTTATTAGGTAATCAGGACAGAAGCATGGGGAGAAGAGTGGTTGGGGAAGGTTGGAGAAATAAATGACTGTGACGTAGCACAGCGTTCAATTGATGGATTCCGATGAAAAGCTGGATTCAAAAAGTCCCGCTGACAAAGATATGAGCGCTGGGATTAATTGATATCTGCGATAGAAATGTGAGTGCTGTGTCATTTATTGTCTCACCACATGACACTTCTAATTCTGAAAAGTGAATACATACCTTTTCTGGAGTTCACTCTGGTAGTAGTTGTCTACTACCAGGGTGAAGAGTCTTAGAATCTACAACTGTGGCCAAAAAAGAAGTCGGCTCTTGAAATTACTCTGGCTTTTTGGCATATCAGAGACAAGTGTCACTTGTCGTAAAGCACTTTGCACATTAATGAAAGAGCAGATATTTTTTTCCAAAGATGTTTAATTACGAAGCACTGGGGTCAGGGTTATCATTACAAACTTAGATGGTGGCTTCTTTTTTACATAGTCTGTATGAAAACAAACGTATGTCAAAGAAAGTAGAAAACATCCGAAAAGCAGGGAAAAGAAAAGGAGAATCACAGTTAGGACAGGAGCAATGTTATATACTGTATAACCTGAAATCAGATAGAATCCCAACCTTAATTTAGTTAGGTTTGGTCAGGAATTATCCAAATAAGAGATCCAAGTTGCCAGACTGAAAATTATTGAATTTGTCAAACAGGATACATCAGATTATTTCTAAATGTAGTCTTAGCTAATTAACTGAGCCATAATCTATTTGAGGGGTAGCCTTTCTTCCAAAACATCCAAATCATTAATTTGCTACAATGAGACCGTGTTTTAGTTCATAATCTGACAGTGTTTAGACACTCCCAATGTGGTCACCAGCGTGTCAGGGTCTACTGGAACCGCAGTGTATGTCCAAGAATGCCTTCAAAATGTCCGATTAATTGTCATCAACTGCAGTTTATTACCCATAAATATACATCTTCTGGCCTAAACGTGCACGCTAGGAATTCATCTTGGAAGATCTTTTTTTTTGTATTTTGTGGGTTTTTGAATTGAGGTGTATGGCCAAAAATAATATCATATACTCCCTGAAAATTCACCTGAAATAAATCAGAACACTGCCTACACATTCTCCTGATGAAAAAACTTTGTACGGAACCTTCCTGAAATAAGTCACTGTCAAGCAAATTCCAGAACTAGATTGGTCCTTCAACTTTCTGTGTCAAAGAAAAACTAATAGAATACTGAGGTAAGAAAACACCAAGTATGATTGACAGAAAAATACATTTTCCAATTACTGTGTATAGTGCAACACCTCCCTTAATCCGCCTGACCGTTGACTTCACAAACCATGTATTTTATTCTCTCTAAATAGGTTCATATACTGTCAGCTATTCCACTGTGACCTACCTGCTCACCAGAAACCATCCCCCTTCTATAAGAAATACTGCTCCAGTGGAATCATGAAACTCGCCTTAAAATTACTTCCGATTCCCAACCCGTCTGTCGTGGCAACAGCACACTGACAGCTGGAATCAGAATTCATTACATCTCCACCAGAATGTCTGGGCTGGCCAGACGAAGTCACAATTTTTCTCCAGCGAGTCCTGTCAGTGATATAATCACTGCTGAAAAGTTGCTGGGGTGATGCTGAAAAAACATTGATCTAGGTTTTAGAACATGTGTAAAGCTGCTTGTCCTTCCTTGTATTCATACTTCCCCTCCATCACCCTTTCTTGTGTTTCTCTGTTGCTCTTCCATATACACCCATACATCACTGTCACTGGCCTTAACAAAGAGGGTGCCCCCACTGCACCTGGCTGTCACTTTACAAACCACAGCATTGCTGTTTGACGGTCGACAGACCAAATATGACCGCATTAAGAAATGTATTGGGGTCTTTTGTTACCTACAAAATACCTCCTTGCCTCTGTTCATGTTTATTCCAGTAGTATGTCCAGAATGTGTAAGCTATTGATAGCTGGTCTTCTGTTGCTCAGTTGACAGAGCATGGCCAGTGCTCTCCTTCTTATATGCAGACACTGGAGAAAGGCCCTGCTGCTGCTAGGAATTCAGTTAAGGCCTCCAAAATATGGTACTGAGCGTGGTACTTGCAACAGCAGGGTTGTGGGTTTTATTCCCATGGGGACCAGTACACAAATGTATGAACATTTAAACTCACTAATGTATGTGGTTCTGGTTAGGAGCATCTGCTAAATGACTAAATGTTCTGATCAAACCCCCTATGCGGTATACACAGTAGCTCTTTTGAATTAATTGATACAACTAAAGTGACTGCAGAATCTCTTTTGAGTGGGTTTTTATTATGCATAAACAAGATGAACTGGTAAGGTTATTTCCAGTGTTGGCTGTGGATGAAAGAAATATCCAACCTAACCCTACTTGCTGAGTGCTGAATGAACACAGTATTGAAGTATTAACACAGCTGATTTTCACATGATACTTGATGAATGGTAAATGCAGTAAAACTGCAAAACTCCGACCTCATACCTAATTTTCTTTTCGCAGTCAGCGGATGTTTCCTTCAACTAAGCGATGTACAGACACATCTATGCTGTACTATTTCTAGAGATTGGTTTGCAAGGACTACCTGACAATTTGCAAGGATACCTGACGATTCCAGCTGCCAGTCTGATAACCACCCCGCAGCCCCCCCTCCACCCGGTTGTCCCTGTCCTTGTCCATCTGGTCATGCTTCTGAGCTGGATTAGGTTTTATAGACTCTGTACCCAACCCAAATGCATTTACTAATTATTACAACTGGTACTCTTAAAATGTTCACTAGGCACAGCCAGAAGAGACTGGTCAACCCTCCGAGCCTGGTTCCTCTCTATGTTTCTTCCTAAATTTCGGCCCCTAGAGAGTTTTTCCTAGCCACTGTGCTTCAGCATTGTTGTTGCTTGCTCCTTGGGGTTTCAGGCTGGGTGTTTTGTAAAAGCAAAACAACTGCTGATGTAAAAAGAGCTTTATAAATAAATTTGATTGATTGACTTCATTTATGAATGCCCACAAGAGTTCACAGAAACAATCGAAGGATCCTCATTAAACAATCCTCAGTAAACTGGATATTAATTTGGGCTTGTTTTATACCGTCATCAAACTTTTTATACTCCACCGCCAATCTCATTTGAGAACAGAAATATCTTGCTGAAGTAAAGAAGTTTTCAGCATACTCTCCTCTGTCAGAATGTATATCACCAGATCCAGGAAACCATGGTGACATTTTTTTAATGTTAGTTTTAAATTATCTTCGAAATTGAAATGACTGCTCTGGTCCAGTGTCTCATGACCCTTGTTACATATATATGTTGGTCTTTGATGCAGAGTTCCTTATAGACTCTCTTTGTGGATTTTGTAAAGATACCTTAAACTACATCAACTATCTCGCATTTGAGATGTAGGACACATCCTCAAATAATCTGTTTTGGCCTTGTGCTTGTATATGAGCCAGAATTGTCTCCTTCTGGTAAATGTTTTTTTTTTATTGGCCAGAACATTGCTTCTCATTAAAAGCTGATGAAGATTAGTGAAGCAAAAATGTATTCCAGATTAATCAAAGTGTTTAGAGACAGATGCAGGCCTATAAACCAAATAAGCGATCAGAATCTCTCTCCACAAAATGAGTGTGCACAACTCTGACTTCTCGCTGTTTCTGGTGTATTTGTTTTAACGGCAGACAAGTTTGGCCCGACTCAGAGAGGAATTGGGAAAGGCTGGTAGTCCACAAACCGCAGCTCATGTGGAGCGTTTTTAATGGTTCCTAAGTGCTGGATAACACAGAAGGCTTCAGCAGCACTCTAATACAAGGAGCCTATGTTACACTTCTTCTACTGGGAAAAAAATATTTCATTTTCCACAAAATTGCAGTGTAAAAAATATTACATTTATCTTTATTGCCTTTTTATGAAAGACCCCTTTCTGCTCAAAAGAATCTGGGCGGAAATTGCTGTAGCTGTATTTCATCTAGACCACATATAAATACATATTACTGCATTTACCCTGAGTTCAAAATGAATGGCACAAGTGTGGCAGACATGAAAACTTCACAGGGACATACTATGTTACAATGGATTAAATCACATCAGCTAGGCTATGTGTTTCAAGGCTGAGACTTTTTTAACATATAAATGTATAGTGGCTTCTAATGGCCCACATTTACAATTATCTGACTGATGCATTTTTTACATTTACAACACAATCACTCTAACAAAATATCCATGTCGTCCTACCGCTAAAAAATAGTAATCCATGTCCCATCAAATTTACATCTAAAATACAGTATTTCACTATTTTGGAAAACTTTTGCCTTCAACAAGATCCGACTTTCTAAACCTAAAGGGGTTCAAGAGGCTTGTGCCCATCCCTACAGCGCCTCATTCCTTTTGTTGCCAGCCATTTGGCCTTCACACAGTGGGGTGAGGAGGCTGGTGGAGCTGAGTTCCACCACAATAAGGCTTGGGTCAGTAGGGAGAAATGTGGTATGGTTGGCATTCCTGGCGTGGACATGGCCCGTGGCACACTCCCAACGCTACAGTTGGCAGACGAGGGGGGCGAGGGGCAAACAGGGTCCGGGTGCCGGTTCAATCCAGCCCATTCCGGCACAGAACAGGTCTCGACTCAGCACTTCTGACACTTTACCCGCTGACAAGGAGCCACCTGTGCTTGTCCTTTTCTGATAATTCTCCTCCTGCCCCCTCTACTCCCTCACCACACACCCTTCGCCATTTGAGTTCTCTTCCCATATGTACCCATGTTCCCTGCCTGTTTCAACCTGCCTGTATCACCTGTTCACACCAGCACACCACTCCCGCCCCCCAAGATAGGCACGGCTGACCTCAGATCTGCTACAGTACTGTAAGACAAATTTAAGTCCCCACTATCAGCACAACCAATGTATGCAAACCAATACCTGGAGTCGGAGCTTATCTGTCCTCAGACAAACCCAAGACTTTCTGTTCTAGGTGAGAATGGACCTCAATTGATAATCCTTAATAGATTTGGCTTCTACATCTTCAGCACTGAGAGCATTCAGGCCAGCTACTGTACATTACTGATTGGTAAGTCAACTGCGCTGGCCTATACAGTGAGCATTTTCAGAGGGTTTTGTGAACAGTACAGTTAATTTCCGGGGCCGAGTCATTCAGGACCTCTATGCCAAGCAGAGGAAGACCCTAAAAATAACCAGAGACCCCAGACATCTTAGTCATCCTAGACTAAACCAGGGGTTCACAACCCTTTTCCACCAGGGCCCCTGGTTTACATTTAATAAATGTTGCCTACCCCCACAAAAAAACTGCAGTGAATAATTTAAATGTGCTACATTTAATGAGATGTCATATTCATATGTTTTAGTGGGGTAGGTTGTACAGGTTTTAGAACAGAGCCTATTAAAATATGCAATTAATGGTGACACCCCCTTTGAAGTAAATGTATGCAATACTATGTATATATAAAATTCTCCTTTTTTTACCTCTCAAATCAGGTAAGGACTGGGCCTCCCCGGGAGGCTCAAGTGATTGGTTGGGAATCTCTCTATGCTACTGCATGACAGGCATGGCAAACAGCACCATGGTGTCAAGTCTACAGTTGATAACACTGTTTAACATTGCTGCAAAATGAGTCAAATCAGAATCAGAACCGCCTTTATTCAATAACCACATTGACACATACAAAGAATTTCACTTAGTGTAAATGTTCTGGTCATGATAGACAACATATAGGTACAGGATACAAAAAAATCTACTTAAAATCAACATATGTGATACAATTATATACAATGAATACACTAAGTGGTGAGCATACTAGATGAAGGGTTGATGAGTAGTAAGAGCATATCATAGAAGTGCTAGATTAATTTACCGTTGTTTAATTTAAGGTGCCATCTAAATACAGCTCCGGAAAAAAATAAGAGAGCACTGCACCTTTTTCTTTCCTTTCCAAAAAAGTCGAAAAGGAATGTTTTGAGTGAGGAACAGAAGGGTTAAAAGGCTTTCACACTTCCTAGCCCTAGAGTCACATAGGACCTTAATCGAGGGCTGGGGGCAGGACTGTGCAATTCAAAGCCGTTTACCTTTGCAGTAGGCAAACGTAGACCCAAACAAAACAGTGACAGAAGAAGATAAGAATTGACTACAGTTGATGTGTAGAACCAGTTCAAGACAGACTGGGAGATTTTTTTACTCCCGTGAGTAGTAAAACTTGATAATCGCTGTGATGTTGTCCTCCCACCTGAGATGGTGAAGGATGATGGATTTCAGCCCTAGAAATGTTAATGATGTAGCTGAACTAATTGCTGAGCCTTCAGCCTCAAGAGCTGGATGTAGAGACCTTTGAAGTCAACCACCACCTCCACTGTTTTGTCTGTGTTAAGTGCTAAGTGCTTTTGTCTTCACGAGGCCACCATCACGGTACATGCAGTTGTCACCACCAGTGAAGAGACGACCAGAGGGGTGTTATCTACAAACTTGAGTAGCTCGACAGATTCATTGTTCGAGGTACAATGTAGAGTAGGTAGAGGCGGGGTGAGCGCATGCATCCTTGTACCGTTCCAGTTCTGTGAGATAAAAATTCTGAAATGTACATTCCCATCTTAACATGTAGCATCCTGTTGTTCAGGAAGTGGTCTGCTGACTGATGGAGCTGGACAATTTTTGTTGGGTTTAGTTAGATTTGTAGTACTTACAGTGTCCTAGAATCCTAGGAGGGTGTCTGGTGATTAAAGGGGCCTGTAAGCAAAACTGATTGACTGCCGGTTGTCACTGGTGAACACTGGTGAACACCACCCCTGCCTCCACCTGTTACCCACCACCACCCCTGCCTCCACCTGTTATCCACCCACCACCCTTGCCTCCACCTGTTACCCCCCCCTTGCCTCCACCTATAACCCACCTACCACCCCTGCCTCCACCTGTTACCCCCCCCCTTGCCTCTACCTATAACCCACCCACCACCCCTATCTCCACCCAGCACCCCTGCCTCCACCTGTTTGGTTCTGTGTTTCCTTTTCATTGGGGGGATCGGTACTGCATACCTTGCTCATTATCCTATGGGGATTGCTATAAGTGGTATTATGGTTTGATAACATTATTAGTAGTGTCATATACACAATCATGTGATGACAGTGAGTTACCCCAGAGGAGCAGAAACTAAAGGCGTTTTCTGTCTGAATTCATGTTAATGAAATAAATAAAGCAAATACATTTTCTTTGCACAATACTGATAGAGTGTCTTCTTAAAAATAGTGAGTTCACTCATTATCTCCTTATCACCATTACAAATAGATAATGGATCAAATAGGATAATGGATCATAAATGAAACCAATGTTTATTTAACAAAACAGAAGACATTTTTGTAGGACACCCTAAAAGAAAACTGTGGCTGCAGTCCAAATGTGAAGTAGCAGCCTTCAGCCATACACCCTCAGCCCTTAAATTACATTTTACATCACCAAATCTTGTCAGGGCCTGACAGTAGAGATGCCCTCCGGGCATCTCTGTGTTGAGTTTTGTTGGTCCCGAATTAAAGGAAGCTGCCCTGCATTATCTCTAATTGGGGATCCTGTTTAAGCTGCCCTTTTGTGACCACTGTTGTGGATTATTGTTTATGCTTTGTGCGTTTAAGTCATTGGTTGCTGCAGTGTCATATGTTTTCTGCTGTTGAGCCCAATAAAAGTGTTTTTGCATCATCATTCTGCGTCTTGTGTTCTGCCTACTCCACACCGTGACATATCTGAGTTCACTTGCAAGGATTTATCCAAGCAAGGGAGGGTGATGATCAAGTCTTGGCTAGCGTCTACGCTAATTCTCTAAAAAGTTGATTGCATTTGACACTTCAGGGCCACAGGCATTAGAGACATGACAACAGTTTGCATTGAATTGTGGGTGATATCAACCTTCACACTAAATCAAGGGCAGAAAGGGCAGCTTATGTGAATTGGACTGGCACTTAAAGATGCATTTCGGCATTTTCAGCCACTAGTTGTAAAAAAGCCTCTGCCTAGCCATTATGGGTTGTAATTCTACAGTTACATCCAGAAATAATTGAACACTGACACAAGTTTTGTTATTTTGGCTGTTTACCAAAATATATTCAAGTTACAGGTAACTAATGAATAAGGGCTTAAAGGGCAGTCTCTCAGCTTTAATTTGAGGGTATTTACATCCAAATTGGAGGAAAGGTTGAGGAATTACCGTTCTTTAAAATGTAGCCCCCTCCTTTTCAAGGGACCAAAAGTAATTGGACAATTGATTCAAAAGCTGTTTCATGGACAGGTGTGGGCTATTCCTTTGTTATTTCTTCATCAATTCAGCAGTTAAAAGGTCTGGAGTTGATTACAGGTGTGGCATTCACATTTGGAAACTGTTGCTGTGAACTGACAACATGCAGTCAAAGGAGCTCTCAGTGCAAGTGAAACAGGCTGCAAAAAAAATCCATCAGAGCGATAGCAGGAACATTAGGAGTGGCCAAATCAACAGTTTGGTACATTCTGAGAAAAAAAGAACGCACTGGTGAGCTCTGCAACACAAAAAGGCAGAATACCATGGAAGACAATAGTGGTGGATGATTGTAGGATCTGTTCCATGGTAAAGAAAAAACACTTTACAAATGGACAATGCTCCAAACATACCATGAATGCAACCCAGGAGTTTTTTAAGGCAAACAAGTGGAATATCCTGCAATGGCCGAGTCAATAACCTGATCTCAACCCCATCGAGCATGCATTTGACTTGATAAGCATGCATTTCACTGAAGACAGCTAAAGACAGAAAGACCCACGAACAAACAACAACTGAAGACAGCTGCAGTAAAGGCCTGGCAAAGCATCACAAAGGAAGAAAGCTAGCGTTTGGTGATGTCCATGCGTTCCAGACTTCAAGCAGTCATTGCCTGCAAAGGATTCTCGATAAAGAATTAAAATTTTAAAAAATTTAATTACATATTGTACATCCAGCCCAAAATGGGAGGTTTAAAAAAGAGTTTACTTGTAAAAGTATTAGAATGCATCTTTAGCTTAATAGCTGTCTTCTTGACATATGGACTGCTGCCACTGTTTTCTTTTACAGTGCCCTACTAAAATGTGTATAAAAATGCAGTTTCCCCATCTGCTCAAAAGCTGAATAATCTCTTAACTTCCCACCTCATACTCGCATCACAAACAAAAGTCCCCTGCCCATTTCACTGCTCTTCATTATGTGTTTCATCACTTTCATTGGAAGCAGTTTAAACTCACTGTTAGCTTTGCAGGCGCCTAAGCAAGTTGCTAGGGTGATGATGAGATAAGGGAAATCCCTGCTGACAATTCCTCCACAGACCATGCTGGCCAATTTACGTTGCCAATAGGGCTTCCAGGCCACCCTCCAGCTAGTTGCAAGGTTAAGGCTTTGCACAAGGGGCCTGCACGAAAAACTTGGAACATTTATTCACTCAGCACTATAGGTCACTTTGGATAAGAGCATCTGCAAAATGTCTTATATATCAAATGTATTAAATCCTTGAACCAAATTGGTCAGCTTGGTGCCTTAGTGCCTTAGACCACTGCACCACTTTTGAGTCCAATATAATTTATTCAAACTGTTTTATAGCATTTTGATTCTTAAGTGTATCTGAGCGTTTAATGATTTTATATTTAAGTACTGGGTGACATTCACGTTTACTTTCTACTGATGTAAACCTTCCACCATTGCATGTAGGTAACTGAGCCCAGTAAATGGATCTTATGTGAGGAAATGATCGCAATTATCCCAAAAGTTAAGATTTATAACTAAGAGCCTGTGTATTCGTGAATACAATTTTC
Organism: Esox masquinongy; assembly: GCA_016801175.1. Taxonomy (NCBI): domain Eukaryota; kingdom Metazoa; phylum Chordata; class Actinopteri; order Esociformes; family Esocidae; genus Esox; species Esox masquinongy. The sequence continues at coordinate 97,326 of JACXGI010000166.1, read as the reverse complement.
GATTCACACTACCAATGATAAACTTGCTGCACCATAAGGCGAAACATGCATGTTCAGTCCTTTGGCCAGAGCACTGATCTGGAAGGTATATAAACATGCTAAGTTGTTTACCTGGTAACTAACTCTGTTGAACAAGGGCTGTTGCTGGTGATAGTAGAATTGTGTGTTGTTTTTAGTTGTTCACAAGTGAGAAATTATTTCCTACATTACGATTCATTCCAATACACATAGAACAACATTTTCTTTAAACCTCAGTAGCCTGGGGGCGTATCTGTCAGAAAAGTGGTCCACTTTACCTCAGTAGGTGATGTGCAACATTTGCCTTTTTCACCTATTTACATTATTTAAAAAATCTGTGACATAAATATGTCAACAAGTGTCATTCATCTAAATAAAACTATTGTACTGTAAAAAAGCTTTGTAGAAAGCTGAATGCTCCACCCATATGAGATGATTCTGAGTTAAGAAATAATGAAAGATTACCAGATTCTGATAAAGAAATCAAACACTGTGCACTTTGTTCCAGTCTCTGAGAAAAGCGGCGTGACCTGGATTCTAAAGTCATTATTGAAATGAACAAGATAAAACGAATTGCGAGAATGTAAATTTTCCCACTTTCTTACAAATCCTCAGGTATTTGTAAAGTGAAATTAAATTGCTCAGCAGTATAGTCATCCTCACTCAACACACCCTACGCTTCCTAGGTCTGCCTCTCATGACCTCTTGTGCTGCCCACAGCTCATCGGCTTGGTACTTTAAAGTTGACCCTATTAAACTAGAGTAATTACTTCTGTCTTGAAGTGGGGGTTCATTTTCCTAAATTTTAGACTGCCACCAGGTAGTGCTGACAGTGGCGCTTTTTGAGTCTGACCAAGAGATGGCTCACCCAGACACTCAATTAGTCCCCTAACACCACACTAACACAGAACTAATGATTCAGAACCTCTTCCCCATTCTCCCGAGACAGCATCCCCCCACCAACACTTCACCATATTATATTTTTCCCTTAAACTGAAAATTGCACAGCCCCCCAGCCAAAGGATAATTACTGCCTTTGGAAGATTGAGAAAATGACCGTTTGAGAAATGCAGTTTTTCTTTTCAGGCAGCAACATTTTTGTCTGTTGTTTTAAATGACTTGGACTATATCTAGCTCCAACTGCAACTACAGAATTGTCTTCTTAATAGTTATCGGACATTCCTTTGTCGACAAACTGTTGCACATCTTTCTATAGGCTCAGACTCAAGATATACAAATCGAAACTCATGCTGGTTTGTCAAAAACATGTTTCTCCTCTACAAAGGCATGTGTATAATCTCTATGGACTCTACTTACCATAAGTAGTAGCAGCCCACATGAGACCAGCCAAAAATGTATTTTGCTGAGTCTGAGCCTATGTAACGTTTTCAATTATGATTTGTCGTCAAGTTAATATCCGATAACTAGTAAGGAGACAATTCCATAGTTGCTGTCGAAGCTAGGGTATTTCTGGATTCTGAAGAATCCAGGTGAAAAGCTAGTAAATATAGATGAAGAAAGTGCAGACAAGAAGCACTGTCTAAGGCTTGATAATGAAACCATAGCTCATTGATTTTCAACTTTTTTTGCGAAGAATAAATGTACATTGACCATGATGCATGCTGTGAGGCTGCTGATAACCCTTACAAAAAAGATTGCCATTGAAACTGTGAAAGTATGGCTGCAGTTATTGCAAAAACACTGTATTGCAGTTGAATCTTCAAATTGACAGGAGTACAACAAAAATATTTTGGACACTGTATTTGCAACGTACTACAGTTGTGCTGCACTCTAACTGCAATCTTTTCCTGTAAGGGAATAGAGAAGTATGTATTATAATAATACATTCTAACTTTCACTAAAAAATTCATAGACTCTAATCTGTCATTCATACAATATTGCAATGGATATTACAAGCAGCAAATTGCCTCCAAAGAACAAAAACACATAATAAAGATGTCACATAAGGGAATCTACTATGTAAACTAAGTAAATTCAAAATCCACTTACAGTGATTATACAGTCTGTACGCTAGCCATTTCCTTTGAAAGTAATTTGTTTTTCACACCATTTCTATCTGCAGCCTGTTTTGTTTATTAGAATATTAGGATCCTTCTATGACAATCCAAAGGTCAATTACTCATGGTGAAAACAGTCAGATATGGACACTTTAAAAATCCTTGTAATCCTTGTAATTTGCATTGTAAACTGAAGTAACAAGCAAAAAGCAGTAAAAAGCATCCAGTCATTTTAGCAACATGACCACTAGGGATCAGTGTGCAGTGAGTTCTAGTCAAAGAGAAGGATAGTAGACAATCTGTAATAACTCAGAGAAAGAGTAAGAGCAAGAGAGAGGCAGAGAGAAATTAAGAAAGGGAAGGGAAACAAACAAAACAAGAGAGATGATGAGAGATTAGGAAACAGTAAGTGTGTGTTCAGTGGACATGCACTGCTGCAGTATTGTCATGAACCAAGCGACCGTAACTCTCCCTGAGTTCAGGAAAATAAACACGTCAAACTTTATGTACTGTAGCCTACTTGCTGGGATTACTTCCAGGCACCAAAGTCAGTTTCAGAGAGTAAAGCTTAAAAAGAAGCAAACTATGCATGTGGTTTTTATAACATCCAACTTTATTCATGCAATGGTCAATAAACATTTCTGAGCTTTTACTGCTTTAAACCTGCATGGCGTCTGACTGTGTAAAAGCTATACTGCTGAAGGTCCTTACTGGTTGCTGTACATTCAATTTATAACATTGTACTGCCATCTTGTGGTATAAAATGTAGGCAACTGTAAATCAGCAGTGACATCTTTTCATGTCCTTTATATGACCTCTTTCACTGAATACATTCATTTTGATATTCAAGGGGTTTCCTTTGTGTTTCTTCCCTACACAAATAAATCACATGTTCACAATCATATTGCACTATACAAGTACAACTTTATTAATGCTACAAGGACACATTGAAAGCCTCAGGATTGTATCTGTTACGTAAATGCAGGAAAATATTATTTGAGTTTGATCAAATCAATAAGTATATGTTGTGCCATACTCTTGAAACGTGAAGCCTTACACCTGAAAGCATTCGTTATACCTTGACGTTGCGTAAAATGCAAATAAAACCAATGCAATGATGTGCAAATCATTTATCCCTATATTAAATTGACAGTAGTACCAAGACAATATATCAAATGTTGAAACTGAGACATTTTATTGTTTTTGGAAAAATCCATGCCCATTTTGAATTTGATGTCAGCAACACATTTCAAAAAAGTTGGGAAGGGGCATGTTTACCATATTCTTGCATTACCTCTTCTTTTAACAACAGTCTGTAAGCATTTGGGAACTGAGGAGACCAATTGCTGTAGTTTTGAAAGTAAAATGTATTCCCATTCTTGCCTGATGTAGGATTTCAGCAGCTCAACATTTCAGGGTCTCCTTTGTCGTATTTTTCGTTTCATAATGCGCTAGATGTTTTCATTGGGTGACAGGTCTGGACTGCAGTACCCAGTCTCTTTTACTCCAGAGCCATGCTGTTGTGATACATGCAGAATGTGGTTTGGCATTGTCTTGCTGAAATAAGCAAGGCCTTCCCTGAAAAAGACATTGTCTGGATGACAGCATATGTTGCTCCAAAACCTGTATATATTGTTCAGCATTAATGGTGCCTTCACAGATGTGCAAGTCACCCATTTCATGTGCACTGATGCACCCCCATACCATCATGGATGCTGGCTATTGAACTGAGCGCTCATAAGAAGCCGGATGGATGGTCCCTCTCCTCTTTAGTCTGGAACACGTGGCATCCATGTTTCCCAAAAATAATTTAAAATTTTGATTCATCAGACCACAGGACAGTTTTGCACTTCACTTCAGTCCATCTAAAATGACCTTCGATCCAGAGAAGTCGGCGGCAGTTCTGGATCTTTTTTATATATGGATCCTTCTTTGCATGGTAGTGTTTTAGCTTGCATTTGTGGATGCAGCAACGTACTGTGTTCACAGACAATGGTTTTCAGAAGTGTTCCTGAGCCCATGCAGTGATTTTCACTACAGAATCATGTCTGTTTTTAATGCAGTGCCGTCTGAGGGCCTGAAGATCACAGACATCTAATATTGGTTTTCGGCCTTGCATACAGATATTTCTCTGGATTCTGTGAATCTTTTAATCGTATTATGCACTGTAGATGATGAGATCCCCAAAATCTTTGCAATTTTACATTGAGAAACATTATTCTTAAATTAATTAATAAGTCTTTCACAGAGTGGTGAACCCCTCCCCATCCTCAATTCTGACAGACCCATCCTCTCTGGAATGGTCTTGTAATACCCAGCCATGTTACTGACTTGTTGCCAGTTGACCTATTTAGTTGTGTGATATTCCACTAGGTTTAGTTTTTTAGCATTACACCACTTTGCCAGTCTTTTGGTGCCTCTGTCCTAACTTTTTTGACATCTGTTGCTGGCATCAAATTCAAAGTGGGCATATATTTTTCAAGAAACAATAACATTTCTCAGTTTCATCTGATTTGTTGTCTTTGTACTATTTTCTATTGAATATAGGGTTTAAATGATTTGCACATCATTGCATTCTGTTTATATTTACATTTTACGCAGCGTCACAACTTTTTTGGAAACCGGGTTGTAATTATTTTTAACATTATTATTTTTATTGTGTCTGTGTGAGCCCAGGGTTCGAATCCTGCTATGGGTCCCAAGGAAGGACATGCAGTTTGCCAGCACCGCCTGGATTCTGGGGACTAGTAATTGAATTTGGTTGCTTTGCCTCATGTCACTCTAATGACTCCTTGTGGGGGCTTGGGTGCCTGTAAGTTTAATCAAGGTAAGAGGCCAGAGGGTGCTTTCATTCTGGCATGTAAGTATTCTGCTTTAAACTTATCTATATGGCAGATGTGACAACACTGGTGTCTTTAAAATAGATGTCAACTGAATTTGCAGCATGATGCACAACATTATTTGCACTGGGAGAAGAATTCAATGAGCAAAATGTTTTCATTGGTGATCGACACCATTCTAGGTATACAGGTGCATGTTTCAATCCTGGCTAGAAAAATTCCAGAACATGATTTTGATTCTGGATTTGATTTAAATCTTCCCTTGTCTTCGTGAGATAATTTATTTTAGGAATTGTACTAACCAACTATGGGAACTCCCAGAGACAGATGTATTTAATCTGAAATCGTGAAACACCTTTTTTGCCCATAGGTGGACTCAAGTCAAATAATTACGTGACTTCTTAAGGCAACTTGTTGCAACATAGCTCATTCAAGTGTCATGGCAAAGGGGGTAAATACTTTCGCCTCCCCTCAGAGTCCTGTTTCTTGTAGGTTTCTTCCTAAGTTCTGACCCTGTTTAGGATTTTGTCCTAGCCACTGCATCTATTTCTTGAATGTTGTTTGCATGTAAGCACTTTGACTACTGCTGATGTGAAAAGGGCTTCATAAAATAAATTTGATTGACTGTTGTTTTTGTTTTTATTTGGTCACATTTTTTGGAAAGTTTGGCTTTTCTTGGCTTCCATGAGTACAGTTGTGCTCATAAGTTTGCATACCCTGGCAGAAATTGTGAAATTTTGGCATTGATTTTGAAAATATTACTGATTATGCAAAAAATCTGTCTTTTATTAAAGGATAGTGATCATATGAAGCCATTTATTATCACATAATTGTTTGGCTCCTTTTTAAATCATAATGACAACAGAAATCCCCCAAATGACCCTGATCAAAAGTTTACATACCCTTGAATGTTTGGCCTTGTTACAGACACAGAAGGTGACACACACAGGTGAAAATGGCAATTAAAGGGGAATTTCCCACAGCTGTGGATTTTTAAATTGCAATTAGTGTCTGTGTATAAATAGTCAATGAGTTTGTTAGCTCTCACGTGGATGCACTGAGCAGGCTAGATACGGAGCCATGGGGAGCAGAAAAGAACTGTCAAAAGACCTGCGTAACAAGGTAATGGAACTTTATAAAGACGGAAAAGGATATAAAAAGATATCCAAAGCCTTGCAAATGCCAGTCAGTACTGTTCAATCACTTATTAAGAAGTGGAAAATTCAGGGATCTCTTGATACCATGGCAAGGTCAGGTAGACCAAGAAAGATTTCAGCCAAAACTGCCAGAAGAATTGTTTGGGATACAAAGAAAAACCCACAGGTAACCTCAGGAGAAATACAGGCTGCTCTGGAAAAAGACGGTGAGGTTGTTTCAAGGAGCACAATACGACGATACTTGAACAAAAATGAGCTGCATGGTTGAGTTGCCAGAAAGAAGCCTTTACTGCGCCAATGCCACAAAAAAGCCTGGTTACAATATGCCCGACAACACCTTGACACGCCTCACAGCTTCTGGCACACTGTAATTTGGAATGACAAGACCAAAGTAGAGCTTTATGGTCACAACCATAAGTGCTATGTTTGGTGAGTGGTCAACAAGGCCTATAGTGAACAGAATACCATCCCCACTGTGAAGAATGGTGGTGGCTCACTGATGTTATGGGGGTGTGTGAGCTCTAAACACACTGGGAATCTTGTGAAAATTGATGGCAAAATGAATGCAGCATGTTATCAGAAAATACTGGCAGACAATTTGCATTCTTCTGCACGAAATATGCGCATGGGACGCTCTTGGACTTTCCAGCACAACAATGACCCTAAGCACAAGGTCAAGTTGACCATCCAGTGGTTACAGCAGAAACAGGTGAAGCTTCTGGAGTTGCCATCACAGTCTCCTGACCTTAATATCATCAAGCCACTCTGGGGAGACCTCAAACGTGTGGTTCATGCAAGACGATTAAAGACTTTGCATGACCTGGAGGCATTTTGCCAAGACAAATGGGCAGCTACACTACCTGCAAGAATCCGGGACCTCATGGACAACTATTACAAAAGACTGCACGCTGTCATTGATGCTAAAGAGGGCAATACACGATATTAAGAACTAAGGGTATGCAGACTTTTGTACAGGGGTCAGTTCATTTGTTTTTTTTGTTGCCATGTTTTGTTTTATGATTGTGCCATATTGTTATGACCTATAGATGAATGTGAATCCCATAAGAAATAAAAGATGTGTTTTGCCTGCTCACTCATGTTATCTTTACAAACGGTACATATATTATCAATTCTCCAAGGGTATGCAAACGTTTGAGCACAACTGTAAATGCATACAAAAATGAATACCGCACAAAAACAAAAATGTGCATTATGAAAATTCCGTAATCTGAAATGGTTCAAATGTATCTGATTTAAGTGCATCACATGAATGAGCTCACATGCTTGACAGTTGTATTTTAGAAAACAGAATTAGAAATATTTGTTTAAAAAGGAACCAATTTCTTTTTACATTTTATCCATCTACGGATTTATGCTGCAGATGGAAAAGGTTAATCCAGCTAGCTGTAATTAATCAGTTTTTACCAGGATCTTCATCTAGAAACAGTCCTGAAGGGGTACAAAAATATGTGATTGAGTAAATTATTTTTAAAGGCATTTCTTAATGAAAGTTCATATTGATCTTGTTGGCTAACTAGTAGTACGCTAAACTTGAGCTAGCTAGCATTTATTAGCTTGCTACTGATCAAGGTAGCATAACTTGTTTACAACAGAAATTGTTGGAAATGTTATAACAAACTTTTTTTGAGGTATGAGGGAGCTAGCTAGTTAGAATATATATTTAAAAAATATATATATAATATATAAAATATATATTATTAAAATATATAAAAATAGTTTGTCGTTAGATCTACACACAACAGACTGCAATGACAAAGCAAATAATTGAACTTGAACTTGTCAAATGACACTTAATGGACTCTGAGAACATGAGAGAAAAGATTCTCAAGTCTGATGAGGCCAAAATCAAACTATTAGGCCTGAAAACAAGGTACCACTCATCACTTGGCTAATACCATCCCTGCGATGAAGCTTGGTGGTGGGAGTATCATGCTATGGGAAAGCTCAGTGGCCGGGACTGGAAGAAAAAAAGCAGAGAGGTCCTTGAGGAAAACCGGATCCAGAGCACACAGGACCTCAGACAGGGACGAAGATTCATCTTTCAGCAAGACAAGCTGAAGCATACTGCCAAGAAAACGCTGGCATGATGTATTTACCACACATCCATTTGGTTAAGACCAAACCAGACCAAGGTTCTAATCTTTATGGAAAGCTTGACCCTGCCAATTTACTCTCTAATTATTTTTTTATTATTTGCACCTGTTTTCAAGCTACTGTTCTAAATTTTTAAATGTTTAGTAGTTACTGTAATATACAGTAATTGTAATGTCTGAAGAAGGAGGAACAACGCAGGTGCTGGGAGAATGGAAGACTTTACCCAAATAATTAAAAATTGACAACACAGGAAATTCAAACAAACATTATAGTGGGAATTAAATCCAAAACCATGACCGACAACATACACAAGGGAAGAAGTAACCTAAATAGTGCTCTGCACCAGGTAAGGGAGAAAAGGCGTTGGGTCTCTCTGACCAGGTGATGAAGAAGGACATGAAAATAATGTAAATGTCCAGCCATGGATTGAACTTCAAACAAAATGTTTAATTCCATGGTTACATTATTCTCTTAAAACATGTGGTTAAATTGCTTGTACTATAAAATTGCTTTCCGGCCAGACGTAACATGGTTGTACCTACTATGACACTTTTTCTGCATAAAGAAATCTAATTTCTATTCATTCTAATTGAATAAATGGTTAAAAAAAATGTTTTGTGTGATTTACTAAATTGGGTTACAATTCATCAGTGAATGTTAATGGAATTTACCTCAGAAATGCCTCTGTACAAATATGTTTTTAAAAATCCAGAGGAGTCCTTAATTTTTCAAATGACTATACCCTAACATAAATGTAGAGAATCTATCCTTTAATGTTGTAGTGATTGTTTAATTTCAAAATATATATTTACTTTTGAGCCAAAAAAATAAATACAATGTCACTGAATGCTAATTTGATTTCTAAAGATAGATTGTATAAAGATGAAATGCGAAAGGTGAAATGCAGTTAACATAACCTCCTCTCTTTTTTCATGGGATTGTTAAATTATTATTGATTAGGTACAGTGGCCAGTAGCCAAATAAAGAAATAAAGTGTGTGAAGCCACCTATATGTGTTGGAATGAGGGCATCCGCCCAGCGAGAATGAAGTCACCATATTAGGAAGTCATCTGTGGCAGGAACGGGCAGGAAGGTGCAGCCTTGCTGATAACGCATATATCCCATTCACAACTGTAGCAGAAGCCGGAACCATTAGGAAATGGCACGAGTAATTAATCAGACTGTAGTTTCAATCTGTACACCACAGTCTAGGTTACAAACTTTGACTGTGCCTGTGGCTGACTTGTCTGGGAGCACTATGGCGTGATGGACTTTGACTAAGCATCAACCAGTATGGGAAGTGACATTGTCATCAGAAATTTCCTTAATTTTCTGCACTCTGGTGCTTACACAAAAAAATGAATTTGTCAGTAAAGTGTCTTCACACTTGTTGATTTGAGGTATTTTGTGAGAAAAAAAACAGGGTGGCTTGGTGCAGTTGTCTAGAAATGCTGTGTTCTTCAACTCTCCAGGAGCATGTTGCTGTGACGAGACAGACTACAAAATTGAGGAGACATTTGTCTGTACGTGGGGTTAGTGTAACTCCCTGTATGTTAACAGCTGAGAGTGTGATGATTAGTCCTTTAGGCTAATATTCCAAATATTGGGTACCAAAATAATACACAAGATAATCCACATGTGTACCCTAAGGTACCAGCAGTAGAATGGAAGTACATTGTATTTTTAGATATTTTTGTACCCTTAGGCAAGTAAGTCAAAACTGAGATAGGCCAAGTGTGTGTCAGTGCAATTTGTAAAGTCTCTCCATAGAGTTATACATAAAAAGATTAAATCTTGTCTTGTATTATACCATTTTTATCGATTTACATTTAGTAATGAGTATCTAACCCTGGCAGGAGCTAATATTTTTCTATGCCTTTCAAAGCTAATCGATTTATCTGGAAACAGAACCACACCTCGCTTTTTCATATTCACTTACACCTGTAAGGATGGATTACTATGGCAACAGGTTGCCACAGGCGACGAGATAGACTACACGCTTTGGTGGGAGTGAGTGAGGGGGTTGACAAAATCTCTGGGTGGATGGGCGTGCAGAAATATGAATAGCTCGAAAGAAAGAGAATGCAATTAAACATAAGGGTATGGTTGGATAAAATGTTTTTCATAGTTTTTCTGGCTAAATTCTAAAAATATTATTCATAAATGCATTGCGCGTTGATGGAATTTCCCGCGCTGTTCGGATATAACAGGTAAGCGTCACACAAACCTTTTTTACTAATATAAAAGTAATACATTTATGACGTTCTAGTTATCCATAAAATCGTTTAAATTACATGCTGCGTATTGATTGACATCAGACAGATGTCAACTTGTCGATGTTCATTGGTATTTTGGCGCGTGCGCACGTAGACGAGATATTTAATTTATTTTTTATTTAGCAATTTTGCTTTGTACAGAAAACAACATTAGATATCAGAACATAACTATATTAGTAAATTCTCTGTTAAAAAACATAAGAACATAAACATGTATTTAAGGGTGTGTCGTGTTCAGGTCTACAAAAAGCTGTTTTCAAATGGTCGAAATGGTGTGGCTTATCAATGCGCAACACGTGCCATTTCTTTTACATTTTTCAGGGATCCCAGGCAGTTATATATCCCAGGCAGTTATACAATTTTTGTAATAATATTACCTACAATACAAATTGTAGAATCTACAAATAATGTATGAAACCACTCCCTTCCATATTATTTTCTCCAGTTTGAAAAAAAATCGCTATTTAATCATTGAATGAATGTTAATGCTACAGTGCCCATGCAATAGCAGTAGCAGTATGCAGTTGAATCATAAAAAACATCTAAGCTAAACTTAACTTAGATCACCTAAATAGTGAATAGAAAACCAGTCTCAACTGACTTGGTAGTCCGCTGGATGGCAATTTGGCTCTTTTTTCTTCTGCTGCCACATCGTGTCTCATTTCTATGGCTCTACAATAACTCAGCAGAGTTAACTCTACAATAACTCAGCAAAAATCAGTCTTGAGCTCTAAGTGTGATGTATTGCAGGTTGTTCAGTCTTCTGCCCATCACAGAGAAGCAAGGTTGAATGCATCTCTCCTGAGTTACTGGCAGAGATTTTTTTAAGAACAAGGGTCTCTTGTCTGTCTCGTCACCATTAGCCATTAGATAACACCAGCCATCTCTGCCTTACATTCCCTCCCAGGTGACGTTCTCAGTCTCTGTGACAACACTTAATGCTTACAGTACCATGACTGTCACCCCAAGAGGCCTAAATCCAGCCCAAAAGTGTGTTTTTACACTCACAATCTAGAGAGCAAAACACTACGCTCACAATCTAGAGAGCAGAACACTGATACACAACACTGCTGCTTAGAGTCATTCAAGATTTAATCTTTACTGCATACTCTACCTGCATTCTGTTTGCTGCCCCGGCTTGCCTTGACAGTGTTTTGATGTAAGTAGGATAGCCAGTAGTTAGCTTTATATTATCCTTTCCAGGGTTAGAATGTTTACAATTGCCACTGTAGCTTTTCATAAACAGTGAATGTAGAAAGTAACATATTTTCTTATTTCCAGTGTCAAGCATTACATCCAATGCGTTGACTCATATTCGATTGGTTTGGATTTCACTACAGGAGCCGCCAGTAAATCCCTTTGACTAGTGCTCCAGTAATATCCCACATCTGTGAGTGACTGGCAGGCAGAACAGCTTTGAAGATATGGATGAGGGGTCCAGGATGGCTGAAGGGAAGGCTGCCTTTGTCTTTGTCCTCCTGCTCTTCATTGCCCTAGCCCTACTCATTGTGCGCTGCTTCCGCATTCTGCTGGACCCGTACCGCAGCATGCCCTCCTCCAACTGGACAGACCACACGGAGAAGGACACGTTCGACTACCGCATTGTCTGAGGAGGACTTACTGAGCTCCCTCGACACTGTATTGCAGTTGAAGCCATGACAACTATTGCAATGCTAGAGGAGCTACTTTGTTTATTCATTTCATCCAGGACAGAACAATATGCTCAGTGTCTGCCAGCACCAAACCATGAAGGACACTGTTCCATTTAGATCCTTTGAGTTTGCATCTCAAGGGACCTTCTTTGTCCACTCTACTATAACATGTCATATCAATTACATTACCAGGTGCCGCAATCAATAAGCACTAATGGCTAGTGGCTTACACTTATGACAACATATACATTTGTGCTCAAACGTTTGCATACCCTTGGAGAATTGGTAATATATATACCATTTTTAAAGACAACATGAGTGAGCTGGCAAAACATGTCTTTTATTTCTTATGGGATTCACATTCAACTGTAGGTTATAACAGAATGGCACAATCATAAAACAAAACATGGCAACAAAGAAAAAAATTAACTGACCCCTGTTCAAAAGTCTGCATACCCTTAGTTCTTAATATTGTGTATTGCCCCCTTTAGCATCAATGACACCTTGCAGTCTTTTTTAATAGTTGTCTATGAGGCCCCAAATTCTTGCAGGTAGTATAGTTGCCCATTCGTCTTGGCAAAGTGCCTCCAGGTCTTGCAAAGTCTTTGGTCATCTTCTATGAACCGCACGTTTGAGATCTCCCCAGAGTGGCTCGATGATATTAAGGTCAGGAGAGTGTGATGGCCACTCCAGAACCTTCAGCTTTTTCTGCTGTAACCACTGGAGGGTCAACTTGGCCTTTGGCTTAGGGTCATTGTCATGCTGGAAAGTCCAAGAGCGTCCCATGCATAGCTTTCGTGCAGAAGAATGCAAATTGTCTGCCAGTGTTTTCTGATAACATGCTGCATTCATTTTGCCATCAATTTTCACAAGATTCCCCGTGCCTTTAGAGCTCACACACCCCCATAACATCAGTGAGCCACCAACATGCTTCACAGTGGGGATGGTATTCTGTTCATTATAGGCCTTGTTGATCCCTCTCCAAACATAGCGCTTATGGTTGTGACCATAAAGCTCGATTTTGGTCTCGTCATTCCAAATTACAATGTGGCAGAAGCTGTGAGGCGTGTCATGGTGTTGTCGGGCATATTGTAACCAGGCTTTTTTGTGGCATTGGCGCAGTAAAGGCTTCTTTCTAGCAACTCGACCATGCAGCTAATTTTTGTTCAAGTATCGTCGTATTGTGCTCCTTGAAACAACCACACCGTCTTTTTTCCAGAGCAGCCTGTATTTCTCCTGAGGTTACCCCATGGGTTTTTCTTTGTATCCCGAACAATTCTTCTGGCAGTTTTGGCAGAAATCTTTCTTGGTCTACCGGACCTTGGCTTGGTATCAAGAGATCCCCGAATTTTCCACTTCATAATAAGTGATTGAACAGTACTGACTGGCATTTGCAAGGCTTTGGATATCTTTTTATATCCTTTTCCATCTTTATAAAGTTCCATTACCTTGTTACGCAGGTCTTTTGACAGTTCTTTTCTGCTCCCCATGGCTCAGTATCTAGCCTGCTCAGTGCATCCACGTGAGAGCTAACAAACTCATTGACTATTTATACACA
>JACXGI010000166.1:59205-83592 GCA_016801175.1 Esox masquinongy | reverse complement strand
TTTCACCTTTAATTGCCATTTTCACCTGTGTGTCACCTTCTGTGCCTGTAACAAGGCCACTTTTTTTGCATGTTCAGCCATATTTTCAAAATCAATGCCAAAATTTCACAATTTCTGCCAGGGTATGCAAACTTATGAGCACAACTGTAAATAACATGAACAACCAAATGGCCTAACACCATATTGCAGATACGCCTAAATTTAAGTTGTCCACCTGTAGTAGTAAAATAATAAAACGCCAAGTGAGAAAAACAATCTACCTAGTTGGAAGTTATTAGTTTAGGTTAGGTTATTTTCTGTGAGGCCATGTTAGTGTATACCCATTTCTTCACAGATTCAAATTTTTATTGAATCTGTGAGTTTAACTTTCTGTTTGGGCCAAGGTATAACATGCACAAACAACTGATAAACAATCACTCAAACAAAAACAGGTATTCATAGAAAAAGAAAAGTACTTATGATCATTTTAATAATAATCAGCACCCTGTTCACTCACAAATACCTTCTCACTCATACTTTTTGAATTTAGAAAAAAAGGTTGCATATTAAATATCAGCCACCATTAAAACAGATTTATATCTGTCACCCGAGTCATTTGTATTAATGAAAACAACATTCAAAATTATCCTTCAAAGAGACTTAATGTTTATTTGAGTGTCTTCATTGAGCCTTAGCTGTTTGATGTCAGCAATGAGATAAATGTTAACTATTCAATGTCTGCAGTCAAAAAAAAAAAAATTAGACAATTTTGTCACTTTTGATGGAAAGGAGACATAAACGTGAATTACCAAATGAGGTTAATGGAACTGTTTACTGTGCCGTAACTTGTGCCTAACGATGAACATCTGGGTTTTAATTTTAGGAAAATTCTTAGAAAAGGTTTGTATAGGTAGTTCAGTCATAAATAATGTATTGGTATAGTTGTATGTAATATTCTTTTAATATGTGAAATAAAGCATATCACTGCCTGCAGCTGGCATGTTAGCAGTTGGTGTGCCAGATCAGTAAGGATAAATAATTTTCAGTTTGGACTCTCTTTAAGGATTATGTCTGTGGCTCTTCATTTGGGCAACTCAACTGTACGCCTTATAGTGTAGCTTGTTTACAGATCACATGTGCTCAGCAGAAAAATCTGTTATGCACTTCAATGAGATGTCTTACAACTACCAAATGAGTGTGCTTTCACACTTTGACATGTGACGTTCTTGTGATTTACTGTGGCCTTTTTTTATTGCAAATCTGTTTAGTGGTACCATTCTGTGCAAAAGTGTCTGCATGTTTTGGGAAGTGTCCCCTCCAAGCATGTTAATGAAAAGATATGCTTTAAGTTTGCTTTACACATGTTGATGCTGCTGTTGGAACATCACACAATGTGTATTATGGTTGCCTTTAGTCTCTTTACTTTCATAATAAAAGAAATTACAATGCAATACTTTTTTTAAACACCTGACAAAAAGCATAGGGACAACAATGGTACAAACAATTTTTAGTAATGCCTTTTCCATGCTCTCAATACTGGTCAAAGCCGTGGCTAACACATTATCAGCGAGTGGCAGCGGTATCTTGCAGTGGCTTGTAGGGTTTGTGTGAATCCAGACGCTTTGTCTGGCTTTCATCAGGCCTACAGACACACCTGCTTTTGTTCCAGCTGCAGGGTACGGCCGATCTTTCCAGCAAGCCTGATCCAACACCAGGCAGTCCATTGTGATAAACCAATGTTGTGCCTTGATAAGTAATTATCTTAAGCAGACAGTGATGGAGAACCTGATTGATAATATATCTATAAATATTTAACATCCTTTAGCGAAATATAAAATGCTCAGCAATAAACTTGTGTTGATTGCTGTTACATATTTTTTTTTAAAAGATAGAGGACGTCAGTAATTCTTATCCGCCCCATAAATATTATTGATATTGGTAACACAGTTTGTCCTTTTTTTTTTTTTAAGATGCACACACACAAGTCTAGGAAGATGAAATACAATGTGTCATCCTTTCAAAAGCTGGCATATCATTGCCCAATTCCTAAACAAGATGTCATGAACCTGTCGGGATGAAAAACAATCAATCATATTGACATATAATGACTCATGTAAAAATACATCCATTAATTAATTTCATTGCTATTTTAAGGACTAGTCCACATTGTAAGACATGTTAACCAAACAGGCTGTTTTTCTGCTGTAATATATTCACGTTAATTTAATGGTCTATGAATGTTCTCCTGAGAGTGTAAATGGCCATGAGCAATACTTAAAAAGGATATTGGAATTGCACAATTGATTTTGCATTGAAGGGGAATGAGTCCTCCCTTTCTGACGAACATTCAGCATACAATAATTTACTGACAAGGATGACAAACAAGTTGGCATGGTGAAAGCTAGCAGGTACAGGATACATGTCCAAATTGTTTGGTATGCCTGCAGGCAAAAAGATGCATTGTTTGTCGATGAGTGATTGTCACATTATAAATAATCAAAGGGAAGTAACATGCATGGATAGAATAACAATAAGCGCTAATTTATTGTATTCTCAAAAACATCTCTTAATAATAAAGTAGTATCCTACATTTTCTCACAAAAAATATTTTGTATCAAAGTGTATCTTCTTTTTCTTCAAACCAACTGGATGATAACCCCTGATAGTGTTTCTTTCAAAAAGGTAAAAAAGCATAAGGCCAAAGTTCCAGAAAGTGGATACAATGTCTTAATGCTAAACCAAACAGCCTAAAAGCCATGTAAAGAGTGCATAAGTAAACAATATTTGTATAAGAGAGTATTAGTCTAGACTGGACTTCAATCCCAAATCAATACCTACTGACAGGCTGGTCTATACAAAGCAATACCATTTAAAATTACAAAAGGAACAAAAATAAGAGCTGAAGAACAACATTAAATTACAGATTTTGAATACACACACATAAACACAAATACATACACTCACATATAATATCAACCTAAGCCAGTTGTGGAAAACCTTATTTGAAAAATCTGATACATTTGCTTAGTTGGTATTATAAACTTGTTCTAACTATTATAAACATGATGCTGATGACACACCCATGCAATGCTGTGGATAGAATATATTACATTATAATGTGTTGCAGACCTTATTCTTAAGAGAATAAATGCATAGTTCAATCAAACACACATTGCAGTAATTACACAACCCTCGGCCAACAATTCCTTTTCATACAAGGGCTGTACAATGGCTTCTTCATTAAAAGTAATACAAGTTACATTATAAGTAAATAAAATAATCTCAAAATCTAGTTACAAACACAAGACAACATTGTTATAAAATAACATTAAAAAAAGTAACAACTGTTAATACTAAGCATTAAACAATGCTGAAATAACAGGGAGGGAATACAGACTTCACTACCGCCTCCTTCCACGTCCTCGTCCCCTCCCTCTTCCTCGGCCACGTTTGGAGAGTGTTGCCACCCTAGTTGAAGCGCTTCCCTCCGTCTCATCAATGGTCATCTGTTCTCCCTCCCCTGAATCCAGCTCTTCCTCTACTTTAACCAAAATGGTGTCTTCTGGTAGTGGGACGTCCTCCTCTCCTTCCACTTTGTCCTCCTCTCCTTCCACTTTGTCCTCCTCTCCTACAACCCTCTCCTCGGTCTCAGGTTGTTTCTCCATTTGGACCACCTCCTCCTCCACCTCACCATCTCCCTCCAGGCCAGGTGTGCTGATAGTAGAAACAGCATTACTGGTGTTGTTGATCTGTTGTTGCTCAATGGCTTCCTCCAGTCGGAGACGATACTGCTCAGCCTCCTGCTCCTTTTGGTGGAGCTGTGTGCGGTACTCTTGGGCCTTCCTGTTGGCCTCCTGTAGCTGCTTCTGGAGCTGCTCACGACTGCTGTCTCCCAACTTTGTTTTCTAGGAATAAGGGGACACACAGACTGGAGAAACTGCTTTTGAATATTTTGCCAAGCAACAAATGGGGATCTTTGCTGACCTTGTCTTTGGGACTGATTAGAATGGCTGCAGGCTCCACTCTCCTCTTGCATGCTGCAGAAGGCTGAAGCTCCTGTTCCACTACCTCCTCTGTGATCTGACCAGCCGGGACTGCCACCACTACAGGTACCAAACAAAACAAGCTCACAGATGTATTCGTTTTAATTTCTTAAAGAGCAGGACAGCATGTCAACTAAAACATATGGCTGTACAGATATCTCCATGGTCTCAAATTTACTTTGCTGCCCCTGCATAGTGACAAAGAACTGCTGCCCAAGGCCGGCTGGCTGCAGGTTTCCACGTTGGTCTGTCACTATGGTGATGACCCTCTGACCTCCATCGCCGACTACATGCTGAATGGCAGATTCAACAGAGTCTGCAGCAATTGCATCCTCTGATTTGCCTGACGGAAAGACAGAAAATGCTGGTAAGCAGTTCTAAGGGCAATCATACAGATCAACATGGGTAATTCAGGGTAATTTTTATGTAGACATTACATACCTTCATTTTCACCCATGGGACTGGAGGCTTCTGCCAGGGCTGCCAATGTTGCCAGGACGGAGGTGGTAGAGACAGATTCTCCTGGAATAATAGACAGCAATAGACAAGACAATGCAAAACCTTAATCTCAACTAAGTAATCTAAATTTGAAGCGTCTTGGGTAAGGTCAGGTTGCAAGAAAAGTTCCCCATTTATATCAATAAAAAATGTAAATGAGATGTTTTATTTCATTAACCTCTACTGATTTTGTCTATAAATGTGACCTGTACTCCAGTTGCCCCTACCTGACTTGGCGGTGGTGTTGACAAGGTCAGAGAGGTTTACGACCCCAGCAGAGGAGATAATGAATTGGGGCTCTGGGTTCACTTGGCTCTGCATGCCATCCTGTGTGCATAAAAAATATTTACAAAACACACCTTGAAGAAGTTGTCGTCTAACACAAGAACTTTAACAGTTTTTTCCACATAATGGGAAACAGTTTAAGCTTCAAGGCCTCAGCATTTCAACATGTGTTGTGTCTGATTTACTAAATAATGTATAATAATAATTGTTAACTTCGGACATTAAAAGTTGTGTTACCAATCTATCCAGTTTGAAGGCGGCTTGGATCCCATACACCCATACAAATGTCCTCAAGTACAACTTCTTCAGTTTTATTGATTGTTATATACAAGTACAGGGTACAGCTATGGGATCTACCATATTTCTGCAACTATACAAATTTTTGTGTTGGTTACAAAGAAACTTTTGACAGAATCTGTGGTTTGAATTGAAGAGGAAAGTCCATAAGCACAAACCAAAGGTTCTCATGGACCTGGAGAGATTCTATATGGGGGAATGGTCTAAGATCTCTTCCAATATATTTTTTCATAAATTTTGAAAAAGGGTCAGTGCCATTGTCATTGCAAAAGGAGGGTGAATAATACACTAAAAACAAGGGTACCACTAAAGTTGACAAAGAATTTCTTGGGAAATTAATTTATAATTTGAGAGGTGTAATTGATTAATCATGAATGAAGACAATACATATATATAATATTAGTATCCAAAAATAATATATATTTCAATATAAAATTTCATCAATTATTGTGAGAGTGAAGCATTATATTTATTAAATTCCAAAATGTAGATATAAAATCAAATAATGAGGTTAAAAATCACTAGCCCATTTGCCACAACAAGCAGTGTTGAAGCCTGTGAAGATGCTCTCAATGGTGCAGCTGTACAACATTTTTAGGACCTAAGGTCCCATGCCATATCTTTTCAGCCTCCTACAGGGGAAGAGGCTCCGACGTGCCATCTTCAATTGCCTGGGTCTGTGAGGGCAACGTTAGTTTATTCGAGGTGAATTTCCATGGGGTCCAATCTCTTTACCCACTTCAATTTTTCAATTTGGATGTGGGCATCCTCACCCTCATGTAGTTACATGTAGTCCACTATCAGCTCCTTCATGTGGCTGGCGTTGGGAGATAGATTGATGTCCTGCCACCACATTGTCAGGTCCAAGCCCACCTTACTATAGGCTGTTTCGTCGTCATCAGCGATCAGGCTACCGCTGTAGTGTCTGCAGAAAACCCGTAGGTGAATAAGTACTACAGGAGGGGACTAAGGACAAAACTGAGGGCCCCCCCTGTTGATGGTGAAAATGGTGGTTGTTGGCAGCCCGTCAGGAAGCCCAGAAACCAGTTGCAGAGGCAGATCAGTTCCTGGATCCTAAGCTTAATGATGAGCTTGGAGGGTTTTATGTGGATGGGCAGTGAGTGAAGTGGATGAACAAAGTCCTGTGAACATTGTCCAGTGGAATATTTAGATTCTCCATTGCTGGTACATTTTGCATTTAAGTCAGTTAGTCTGTTGAAAGATGACTTTTTTTTTCCAAAGCAGGTTGTCTTGCAGCTTTTTTATGTATTTTGCGCCATCCATTCTTCCTTCAATTTCAACGAGACAACCTGTCCCCGCTGATGAGAATAATCCCCACAGCATGATGCTGCCACCACCATACTTAAATGTCTTAAGACATATGCAGTGTTAGATTTGCACCCCACATAGCACTTGGAGTTTTGCCTAGAAAGCCCTATCTTGGTCTTATTTGACCGCAAAACCTTTTCCCCTATCGTCCCTCGGTCAGTCTCATGGTTTATGACAAACTACAGATTTGCTTTCAGATGGCACTTTTTGAATAACGGCTTCATTCTTGCCACCCTCCCCATACAGGACAGAGCTCTTGATATAGTTGACTGGGGCACCTGCAATAGGGGTACTATGTATAAACAGTGTTATCATTTCTTAATTGTGAAACCAATAAGTAAATTAAATATTATAGCTAAAAACCTATTTGTTAACCTCTTACTAATTGTTTGATCTAATCTAAACTTTTGTAATACAGACTGAAAAGAAGAATAAACGCTGTAGATGTCATTCACATACATTTTTGTGACCTCCACTGAACTTCATGTTCCATGATATTTGAATTATCATCTCAATTTCAAAACAGACTTTGATTATATTAGTGTTAACTTCCTTGACATTAACAACACCAAATAAAATGACACAATCATCCTCATAGATACAGAAAGGCAGGGAATGTTTTATGTCCAAAACTGCTTCTTTAAGTTTACAATTAAAAAATTGGTTCTGCAATCTTGAGAATACATAGAGGAATTATTTCTTTCAACATTCATTTATATTAGCAGAATTAGTGAAATATTTCAGAAAAGTACAAGGGTGTCTATATATGTATTTGGCTGCATCTGTATGTGTATATATAAAACCACTCCCTTCACCTGTAACAGTATCATTAGTTCAGTGTTGCTGGTGTCCATGGCAATGTCAAAAGGGGTCTTGTCAAACTTGCTGAGGGAGTGGACGTCTGCACCATATTTGAGCAGCAGCTCTGCCACCTCCCTGTGACCGTGTTGGGCTGCCCAGTGCAGTGCTGTCATCTTCAGCATGTCCTTGGCATTGATGTCCGCTCCACTCTGCTAGGGAGTACAGCAGCCCCCCAATGGTGGGAAAAAATATTGGATTGTAAGAATGGTGGCCTGGATTTTAAAATGTCAGTGAGCATTATACATTGTACATATCATGTTTGTCAGCACTTAAAATAAAACCAGTAAAAATAGAATTGTTTTGTAAAAAGATCAATTGTGTGTGTGATATTAACAGCTGAAAGCTGTCAGCTTCACATTTGGTTGCCCTTACCCTGACAAGCAGCTCCACAATGTTGGAGTGGCCCTCTGTGGCTGCCATGTGAAGTGGGGTCCGATCCACTTTGGTCCGGGCATCCCTGCTAACGCCTGCTCGGAGTAGAACCTCAGCTGTGGAGTGGTGCCCATACTGAGCCGCTAGATGAAGCGGAGATGTCCCAAGCTAGAATTTACATTAAAAGAAAAATGTTTATGGGCTGGGTCCCTACAACTGTCTGAATATTATAAAAGAAGCAGCGCTGCAACATAGGTACATTCGTGATTCACCGCAGAGGATCAGACAAGCCCAGTCTCTGTGTTAGGCTACATAAGGTGTGAAAGTGTGTGTGTGTGTAACAAGAACCTAGTCACGGCTCATAATAATGGCATGTTTACAGCATTCCCTGCAATCCCGGGCACTAGGTCACGTGCCGGTTTCTGCAAATGCATATCCTCCAGACAGAATCTATATGAACTTATTGAGCGCAGCTGCATGTTCCCCCCCTGGACACACTCGTGCCTGTGTTGTTTTCCTAATTATAATAACGTTTCTATTTCCTTGTCTTACTTTGGCACAGTGCCCAACTGGTAACTGATTTATGTATTTATGTATTGGAAAAATGTAATACAAGGGATGAGAAACTTTCATGAAAATAAAAAGTTATGTGAAAGTCCAACTTCCCTAACCTAAGCCCGGGCTGCTGTTAGATTTTCAGGGGGTAGGTGATCAAATGAGAAAAAGGGACAACTTTCTCTGAAAAAGAAAAAAACTACTTTCACATCTCAAAAGCATACACATTTTTTATTTCAAACAAAAATATTAGCTAATCATCACAAATTCCCCTAAGCAAGAGAGTTAGAGAGTCTTTAAAACACGATTGACAGAAATCAGGGAAGGCTATCAACTGATCATAGTGGTGTAGTGGTGCCTGGAGAAGTGGGTATAACAAATTTGCTAAACATTTTCCAAACCACTCATCCAGCAAATGAAAAGGCACAATGCGTGAAAAATTCATTGAGAAACAGAATGATCTAAAATTATACACTCCATATTGGTCTTTAATTCAGGTCACAGCTCAAGAACACCTATAGTGTGCCTGAAATTTAAACAGAGAAATTAGTCTGTAAACTGAGTCAGAATTATTTTTATTTTTTTCTGTATAAGAAAAATCAACAAATCAGGAGACCACTTTACAGGTCCGGGAAAAAGCTACAAAGCTCAAATACACCTATAGCGTGCCTGTAATTTAAACAAGTAAATTAGTCTTGTGAGAATACTGTGTGAATGTATGCTTGTGAGTGTGTATTGCCAAATGAGTGTGTATTGCCATGTCCTAACTGAGAAGCGAATAACAACCATAGAGACTACAATTACTGCAATACCATTCAATAAATGATGGAATTCTCTCCCTTGATTTCGACTGGGTACGTTCTTTATTAAAATTAATCACTATACGTAACGGCTGTATTCCTACAGTCTATAAACTGAGTTATTTTTGTTGCATTTCAGTATTAGAAAAATCTACGAAACAGGAGATCACTTTACAGGTCTGGGAAAAAGCTACAATTACAGGGTTTTTCATTGCTGAAAATTAGTCAAAGGTAGTACCCCAAACCCCCGCTACCCCGTGCTCTATTGGACGCCCCTCTGTGATATACTTTATATAATATCTGGCCACTTGAAAAAGAAAACTATTATAGTGTTAAATCTGCCCTGTTGTCCATGTCTACTTGAGTAGCTAATGCACACTACAACGTCCTCCCTAATACAATAGCAACAAAAAAAACTTGCACTTGCACTGTCGAGCCAAACCAGGTCCCCCAAACCAGGGTCCCCAAAAATTGTGTAATTTTTCCCCAGGCTAATTTCAATTCAAATATTCAAGTATTAAGGCAGTTATTATTTTTTTTAGCTTTTGAGCTACGGATTGATCCTCCACACACACTCATACAGCACAATGTCACTCACTCTCAAGGAAAAGTGCTATGGTCAGTAATACCAACATGGTACAAACCTTAAACAACACAAAACTTTCCAGAAGGTAGGCTTGTACGTGTCAGCCACTAACATCCCAGAAGACTACAGCAGAACTAAAAAGGCTACACTGCAAGGCGTAAACCACAAATTAACTCTTTTACAAAGGGTGGGCAAGTTAAAGTTTCCTAAAAAAAAAAAAAAAAAAGCTGAAGAGTTCTGGAAAAGGGTGTAATGGACAGATAAGAGAAAGATGATGTACCAGAGCAATGGCATGAGAAACATGTGGAGAAAAAAGGGATTGCTCAAGATTACAACCATATTTGTGAAAAATGGTAGAGGGGATGTAGGTCAGTCACATGCTTTTGGCTGTTGAGTACCTGGCAAATCTTCCAAATAGGCTACAGATATGGCTCTCATGTTACTGGACGCCGTCCATATGTGAAGGTAGTCAACTCTATGGGCTATTCTCGGCCCCTCTCTCAGGGTGGTTTGTGGTTGATGAGTCTTGCTGTCACTGCCCAAACCCCTCCAGGTCGTGTACCTGTCTTTGTCCACCTCACCTGGTCGTGTACCTGTCCTTGCCCACCTCACCTGGTCGTGTACCTGTCCTTGTCCACCTCACCTAGTCGTGTACCTGTCCTTGTCCACCTCACTTAGTCGTGCACCTGTCCTTATCCACCTCACCTAGTCGTGTACCTGTCCTTGTCCACCTCACCTAGTCGAGTACCTGTCCTTGTCCACCTGGTTGTGTACCTGTCCTTGTCCACCAAGTTGTGCAGCTGATAAGGATTCTGCCTAAAGTCTCTATTGATCCACTGATCATTTGATGCCAAAAAATATTGATGTAACCCAAAAAGATCATATACTCTTATAATCTTCACCAAGCACAGCCAGAAGAGGACTAGCGACCCCATGGAATCCGGCTCCTCTCTAGGTGTCCTCTCAAAGGAGGGTGCAAAAATGAATGTGTGCCAGGGGGCCAATTATTAAGATAGTGTTTCTTGATTAAGAACTTGTTTTTCATTGAACAATGTATTCTTAATTAAGGGTTAGAATTCTCATATCTTGAGGATAAGATCAATCAGATTTTTTTGCCTTCAGCAACAAAACACGGCCTCACTTTTGCTAGCTAAACACAGCTCCCAAAACCAAGCTTATTTTCTTCCAGGATTTCTCTGTTCCAGTACATGCCCTGGTTTCTGCACAATGTGTGAAGACAGTCTCAAAAATTGCTGCGGGAAATTATCCAAAATCTGCCGACTTTCCAAAATCTTACATTTGTAATATTTATTTGATTAATATGCAACTTTTACACGTTGTAGGTGACAACTGTAATTGACTGAATCTATTCCATTTCCACCATCAACATGAGTCTGTTCATTTCAATTAAGGTGCAACCTGCCACCTGTGATTGAGGCCCTTACCCAGTCAGTAGTGAAGGGAGCGCCATTGGCCATGAGGGTCCTGACATCATCATCTTGCCCAGCCCGTGCAGCCTCCAGCAGCCGCTTCCCCAGATCCACCAGTGACATTTACTGGGAGACAGAAACAGGGATTTTGACTTACTGTCCCAAATTTACACCTGGTAAGTTAGTATTAGTTAGTAACTTGCGCTTCCTTATAATCTCTCAAAATCACAGATCACACCAGAGAACAGCGTAAACAGCAGGCTACAGTAGTTCAGGATGAAGTTTAGCTTATCCCTTGAGATATATTGCCCGAAAAACATTCTAGATAACAAGCTAGTTGTTACCCTGGTTATATTGCCACTTTCAATTTAAAAAAATTATCCTTATGAATTAATTTGGCTTGGTAGAGTTCATAGTCTCATTTACTCATTACTTATAAAACTGTGGCATGATGTGCAAGTGGCAAGAAAGCAGGGTCTTTAAACAAACCACAACTGGAAATGGTTTAAATATTGCTTGCTTAACTGTGGAACAGTGAATTCACCTGAATAAACCAAATGGAACTTTACAGACATTGCCTGAGTGGAACTGATCATCATCATCCAGGATCCAAACATAAACATAAAGAGATAACATTAAATTGCCCCTGATGTTCTGCTAATTTTAATTAAGTATTTTCAAAGGAAGAAAAAGACAGACTTCCAGGGCATGTTTTCGAATACAATTATTATTTATTTCAGACTGAAATTGAGGGATTCTTGCAGTATTCTTTTTTTTAAAATGTCGTTTATATGGTCATCTTTTATACATAGCAATGTTTACTCCGATATTTGCGACATGAACATTTTATACAGTCATTCCTTAGACGGAAATTCAATTGTTTATTAAGGGCTATTCCATATATTCCATATTTTCACACAAAATGAGAAAGAAATTGCCCCCCAGAAATTAAGGATAAATCAACATTTTAATGTGTATATTTGTTGAACCCTACAGAGAAAGTCTAGACATACATTTTGAGTAATCTCATTTTATGATAACGGAACAACAAAATTGTGTATGGATGTGAAGGAAATGGACAGGCATTTTAGGTAAATTTTTCTGTGTTATAAACACAATGTTTAATTGATTACATTTTTTTTCAAAACAAGTCTAGAAATGCTTGGCAAAAGCATTCCAAATCCTGTCCAATCAAATTGAATGTACCATAGCTGGATTCCAATGAAGTTGTAGAAACACCTCAAGGATTAGCAATGGAAACAGGAGGCACCTAAGCTCAATTTTGAGTAGGAAAGTGTCTGAATACTTATGCAAATCTGATTATTCAGGGGGTTTTTTTGCCACAGGTGGAATCAAGTTCTAGAGACAACCTGCTCAACCTGGGATGGCTATCCAGTCAGGCGTTTGACCACCCAGGCTCACCTGCGCCTAAGAGCCTGGCGCAGAAACTGTTACAGCTACCATCAGTTTTACAACTTTCCACCAGTTCCTGAGGCACTGGCTTAATAACTAGTACAAGTTCTGTTCTGAGCATTGAATGAACGGCTGTGTAACCTCCAACAGTACTGTACACTACATTTCCTTCCCAGATAGTTTGCGCAGGTACCACTGGAGCAGGTACCATGGACTAGCTCAGGTTCAAGCGGTCGTCTCTTCCAAAAACTAGCTTATTAGTACAGTACATAATATACTGCGGTGAAGTTAGTTTTAGATTGGACATTGAACGGACATTCGGCTCTTCAAAACTCAATATCTCTTTAACATAGTATCCTAATAATCCAATATTGGTCTCATTGTGATCACAAAGGCGTATACAATGTTGCACAGTTCTTATTTACCCACATTTTAACCAAGCTTAAAATTTCCGAGCCACGGAGAGCTAACCACTGTGTGTCGGAGCCGAAACCGAGATGGAAGCGATCTCAGGGCTGGTGCTGGTAGTGGGCGCGTTCACTAACTTCACCGCGGTACATAATATGTGCTTTATTGACGTGTGATACACTACTATGTTAACGCTATGAAAAAGATGTGGAGGAATTGCTTGTTTTTGTAAATGAAAATAATTGGACAGACCAAAACAGTACAGTATCTTAACATTCAGACCCAAATAGACTAGCTACTATCGTGAACAAACGATTTATTATCGTTTATGAATGGGCTACGCTTCCACATATTATCATCTAACAGTGGCTTCGGCTTTAATTTTCGCGTCATTTCAAAAAATTGCATATTCCGCAATATAGGGCTGGATAGATAGCCAGCTATACAGAGCCTTATTACAATAGTTAGCTAGTTAGCTTAGCTTGGACACTGTAACTTACACTTGGTAAAATAATGTTTTGAAGAGTTGCTTACCTTAGCTAGTCGCAAGTTAAAATCGCAACTATATTCATTTACAACGCAAAATATTTCTTTAGTACACTACTTTAACTTAGCTTAACAGCTAAACAAATAATATCATAATATTTTGTTTTTTCTGCAGAATCAAATATGGCGGTCAGACATTCATAGAGCAGAAAAGAGGCCTTAAGTAATCCAAAGCTTCATTAGCATAGATCCTCACGGCATAGTGACATATTCATTCTGTATGGAAGTACTTTAATCCCTTTCCTTTGAAATCAATACAGGCAAGCATGATTTCAAGCAATAGCTATTTCAAATTATTTTCCAACAGTAATTGTACTAAAACTCACATCCAGATGTCGTAAATGATATATGCATGTCATAGTCAGCAGTCAACTCCATAATAATAAAAGGATACTTCAATCATGGAAAGTTAGCGATGGCTAACTTTTAATGCTAATAACACATTCTGCACATGAAAATACATATTTTTAAGCGGTATGCTGTAGATTGATAATGATTGACCATCAGCTGTTGAATTAAACAATTCAAACAACATTCCCAACTTAAAGCACTAACGTTGGATTTGAATGAATTTGTACTTTCTTACTTCAAAAGAGCGACCAGTGTGAAACATCAGTGTAGTGACGATCTATGGATCAGTGCCGTGATTATCTCTGTGTTATAAGGAATTCACAGATTCCAATGACTTTTACTATTCGTTTGTATCCCAGTTTTGTTTTAACATCCAGAAGGACATTCCTGTGATGAAATCTGATCTCAAATGCGACTGAGTGTCACAGCAAAATAACAAAAACAAACATTTTTGCATCCCAGACCTGTACCTAGCTCGCATGCTTGGGGTTTTACAAACATAGTTTCATTTTCTTATCAGAATGTTTTACTTTGAAAAACACATTAATAAAAAAATTCCCTGCTTCCCTTCAATGTAATATGTACGTTCTCTAGAGTATTTTGTCCTCATACAGAAATGTAAACTGAAAGCCTCAAGCGCCAACACAGAGTAATGCCTGTCAAAATTTACAAACATTCCCAGCTATTGATACACATGGAGCAGTGTGGCTGATGTTTTTTACTAGCAACAAAGTCAAATTGTCTGCACAAAACACTGACAATTTAAGCTTAGTATTAGGCATACTGTTAGTCGTGTACTTAAATTAAGGTCAGATTTGATCATTTATAGAAATAACCTAGCGCTGTATTTTTCAACCCTGCTACTGGGCTACTGCCCTAAATGTTTTAGATCTCTCCCAGCTTTGTCATACCTGATTCAAATGATCAGCCCATTATCTAGTCCTTCATGAGCTACATCAGGTATGTTAGGGCAGGGAGAGATCTAAAACACGCAGGGCAGGGGGGCGTCCAGGAGCAGGGTTGAGAAACACTGTGGCCTGGGGAATGACGACCATTAGCGTTAAACTGACATTAGTGCTACGAACACACATTTATAATTAATGTGGGGGGTATTTTAGAAAGTGGGTTTAGTGAAAACTTGGAGTTAGTTGACTCAGAATTGATGGAAACTCTGTGTTTACGGTTTCAAAGAGCCAGTTCAGTGTTTCTCTGAGTCAGTTACTACAGCGACATTCTCTGTGAAGCTAACCTGCTCGCTAGCAGGTTTTCTTCAACTGACCTTGAGTTTGTCCTACTCTTTAACTGAAACCTGCCATCTGAATGTGTCAGACATGGTGTGTCCTATTCTCGAAGAGCCAGTTGATATTGAAGCACAAATACTCAGCAGAAATCTCTGTTGGGAGAGGGTGATCAGACCCTGCTTGGATTCATGTACCATTTGCAGTGTTTAAGGGGAAACAAAACGGGGGAGCCAAAGATGCTATCTGGCGGGGCAATGCCCAGCTTTGCCCCCTCATGGATCCGAGTCTGATTTATCTGAACAATATTCTCAGCCCTCATATCGTTCCTATGACCCATCATGGACATGCTCTCAGACCGGAACAAATTCTTTGTGTTGCAGTTTTCTGTATAACATCGGTGACACTGAGCATATTTCCAAGGCAACCATCTGTCGGGCTGTCAGAGATGTGACTCTTGCACTGAAACATTTACTGTACACTTTTGTAGTGTTCCCAAGTCACAGACCCACCAGACACATTAAAGAATTCCACAGAATTGCAGATATCAGACTAAGCAGTAATCAGTATATTTAGTACGAAGCTTTGAGACATGAAACACTAATCAGTTAATATTTTAGGGTTTCCAGGCATGATTGGGTGCATGGATGACATTCATATACTTATCACAGCTCCTTCAGTAAATGAAGGAAATTATGTGAACAGGAAGTCTTTTCACTGTATTAATGTACAGGTAGGCCAACAAAGAATTGTACTGCTACAAGAAAATCAGTGTGGCAATTTGTGTCTAAGACGAATGGGTGGGCGTCACTGAGCTAACACTGGCAAAAGGATGAATGTACATATATCATTTAATTTGAATGACTAACCTCTTATGTAGGCCCTTGTGTCCTGGGGGTGCTTGGTTCCGATGAGCTTCCTCCAGAGATGCTTTCAGCAATAGGTCGCCCACTCTTTTGACTGAGGGCCATCTCTACAGCCTCTAGAGTGGTGGTGGTGGACCCCCACCTGTTTTGACTGAGGACATCTCTAGAGCCTCTGTTGGACCCCCATCTGTTTTTCAGCTCTCAGCCTTTTTTCTATTGGCTATAATGGAGGTCCAATTTCAACATGTCCAGTAAGTACAAATTTGGAGACTTAAATGCATAAAGGCGTTTAGGTGTTATTTTCAAATAGACAATATTAAATACTGTCATTGTAATGGCTGAACATTTTACTTTTTTTTGCTTAGAAAACTTCAGTTACTTCTTAAATATATCATATATATTACACCCACCCACACACATTACAGTTGTGCTCAAAAGTCCTTGGAGAACTGATATTATATCTTCCATTTGTAAAGAAAACATGAGTGAGCAGGCAAAACATGTCTTTTATTTCTTATGGGATTCACATTCAACTGTAGGTCATAACAGAATGGCACAATCATAAAACAAAAAAATTAACTAACCCCTGTTTGAAAGTCTGCATACCCTTAGTTCTTAATACTGTGTATTGCCCCCTTTAGCATCAATAACAGCGTGCAGTCTTTTGTAATAGTTGTCTATGAGGCCCCAAATTCTTGCAGGTGGTATAGCTGTCCATTTGTCTTGGCAAAATGCCTCCAGGTCATGCAAAGTCTTTGGTCGTCTTGCATGAACCGCACGTTTGAGATCTCCCCAGAGTGGCTCGATGATATTAAGGTCAGGAGACTGTGATGGCCACTCCAGAACCTTCACCTTTTTCTGCTGTAACCACTGCAGGGTCAACTTGGCCTAGTGCTTAGGCTAATTGTTGTGCTGGAAAGTCCAAGAGCGTCCCATGCGCATCTTTCATGCAGAAGAATGCAAATTGTCTGCCAGTATTTTCTGATAACATGCTGCATTCATTTTGCCATCAATTTTCACAAGATTCCCCATGCCTTTAGAGCTCAGAAACCCCCAAAACATCAGTGAGCCACCACCATTCTTCACAGAGGGATGGTATTCTGTTCACTATAGGCCTTGTTGACCCCTCTCCAAAGATAGCGCTTATAATTGTGACAATAAAGCTCTATTTTGGTCTTGTCACTCCAAATTACAGTGTGCCAGAAGCTGTGAGGCGTGTCAAGATGTTGTCGGGCATATTGTAACCGGGCTTTTTTGTGGCATTGGCGCAGTAAAGGCTTTTTTCTGGAAACTCGACCATGCAGCTCATTTCTGTTCAAGTATCGTCGTATTGTGCTCCTTGAAACAACCACACCATCTTTTTCCAGAGCAGCCTGTATTTCTCCTGAGGTTACCTGTGGGTTTTTCTTTGTATCCTGAACAATTCTTCTGGCAGTTCTGGCGGAAATCTTTCTTGGTCTACCTGACCTTGGCTTGGTATCAAGAGATCCCCGAATTTTCCACTTCTTGATAACTTATTGAACAGTACTGACTGGCATTTGCAAGGCTTTGGATATCTTTTTATATCCTTTTCCATCTTTATAAAGTTCCATTACCTTGTTATGCAGGTGTTTTGACAGTTCTTTTCTGCTTCCCATGGCTCAGTATCTAGCCTGCTCAGTGCATCCACGTGAGAGCTAACAAACTCACTGACTATTTATACACAGACACTAATTGCAATTTAAAAAGCCACAGGTGTGGAAAATTCACATTTAATTGCCATTTTCACCTGTGTGTGTCACGTTGTGTGTCTGTAACAAGGCCAAACATTCAAGGGTATGTAAACTTTTGATCAGGTCCATTTGGGTGATTTCTGTTATCATTATGATTTAAAAAGAAGCCAAACAACTATTTGATAATAAACGGCTTCATATAATCCAAATCCTTAAATAAAAGATCAGTTTTTTTGCATGATTAGTCATATTTTCAAAATCAATGCCAACATTTCACAATTTCTGTCAGGTTATGCAAACTTATGAGCACAACTGTATATAAATGTTTAATCAGTGGAACACTCGAGATGAAACTTACATTTTTCCAATTCATACTCAATTAATACTTAGTCAGCAATTTTCTGCCACACCAGCTCACATTCTTTTGCTGCTGCAACTGTATTGCTTCTTTTCTTGAATACATACTCATATTCTGCATATGCAATCATTAATATTTCTAACTCCACTCGGGAAAGGTCGGGGGTTCGAACCCTTTTTCTTTTGTTGCCATGGTGAATCATGTTATCTGCATACCATTGATGATGGCTTTTTATCTCCTGATGAACACGCTTTACTCAGGATTAACTTGTCTCAGAGTTGACAGAGCTAATTGTTACCACCTGTTCTGAAACTGTCAACTCTGAGTTTGACAGCTCAATGTCAGTTAATCCAGAGTTGTGGTTGAAAATCAGAGTATGTTAACCATGCTTTCTGAAATACCCCCCTGGTGTATAACCTGAAACCATGAGTTAGTCTTTGGGGAGTTTGTTGAAAAAAACAAACAGTGAACTTCTACAATTGTTAAAACAAAACGCAATGACTTTTCACAGGGCTAACTTGTGTTAGCTAAATGATGGTTAAGTAGAAAAGTATAACATTTTAACTTCATTAAGTAGTGTTTTTGGCTATTTGTGCAGTGTGAGCTAGCCTGCCATTGACTAGAAATTGGCTCATAGGCTGATAAAGTATTATCAATAAAATAATAGTGGTAAGATTATAATTTCATTTGTTGATTAAGACAACATGAAAGTACTGTATGTTCAAAATGAGTAACCAAGCATATCCAAAATGTACAGCCATCATCAGATTATGAGCAAAGTAGGCCTCTTAACATGGGAACAACACACCCCATGGCCTGTACCCATTTGGTCAAGTTAAGCCACGCATCACTATTTGTATCTATTGAGAAAACCGGATTCGAGTCAGGTATCAGCTAATTTAGTCCTTACCCCCAGTTTACTACTTTAAAATGGTGGAAGCCATCAGTGGTACTGCCCTATCCAGTCACAGACATTCGGAAAAAGGGATGTTTCCTCTATCCTTCTCTATGGACACACCGGAAAAATAAATAGTATGCAGAAGTACAGCAGAGTATTTTACAAATGTTCCCTTTAAAACAGGATAACAAAAGAGACGTTAGTTTCTCTTTACGTGAAAAAATAATGTGATACAGTTATTGCCTAATAAAAGATACAACTAATGGAGAGTTTCAAATGCAAAACCTCTAGTGAAAATATGATTCTTATATCAGCGAAATCCATTTCCAACAAATATTTGCGCACTGGAACGTTCCTTCTGACGTCACGTCCTTTAGCATCCACATAATTTCCTGTTGAGGAGTAGGTAGGGATATGACACAGTTGTTTGGAATTTTTTGAAAATAATACAATCAATTACATTAAAAACTGCTACAGTCATATTTAAACACAAGTCACCTTAGCACAGGCTTGGCCGCGATGGAAGCGGTCCCCCGTATGCCTATGATCTGGCTGGATCTGAAAGAGGCAGGGGAGTTCCAGTTCAGCCCGTCCGTGAAGCAGGTGAGATGGGTGGGGAAGAGGACCGACAACAGTGCAGCGTAGACTTAGATAGGAAGTTATCCAGCTAGGATTACTGAAGATAACCGTAAATAACCAGCACATCTTTAGTTATTCGCCCGACGCAACCAGTAAATGTGTTGCTAACAACAAGTTAGCAGTCTTACATATTAGGTTAGCCTTTGTCAGTCTTTTACAATCGCCTTTGGCTTTGTTTACAGTTTATTAGCCATAATTAGCTTGTCTACGTAGCTAGCGAGTTAGCTACTGTAGCTAGGTTGATAATTAACTATTTGTGCCAACGTGTTACTAATAATGTTTAAGTTCACCACAAAGCGTCTTGTCAGAAGTTACCGTAGTAGTTACAACAAAAAAGGCAAACTAGTTGTCTTGGTTTGCGTGCAGGCCTGTGTGATAAACATGATGATGTCAGCTTGTTATAAAATAGTCCATACACCCGACCAGTTTTACTTCGAAGTCTAGAAAGATGAAATCCGGTCAGTCAGTGAACATGAAGTAAAAACAAATACACAATTAAATAGGTGCTGAAAATGAGAGAACAGTCGAATCAATGTAGAGTTTAATGGTATAGATCTTCCTGCGCTGGACCCAAGCACAAAATATACAGCCTCTAAGCACTAGCCCACATTCGCAAAGGGAATCCCCATGGAAACCGTATGCAGTTTTGATGGCCATCTTAAGTGCAGATCCAATTTACAAACGCTGCCCTCTCGACCCTTGATTAAGCTTGGTCTGGTTAGTAAACAAATGTGATTACTTGCAGGGTATACATCGCCCACAGTTCAGTGCAAACTGTAGTGACTAATGATCATGGCTGCGAAGTTTAAAATGTCTTTATCAAGACTAGATTTTTGGGTCAGACTCCTTATGAGGTGCGTAGTTATTTAGCAAACTGTGTATTGAGTTCACAAATTACGGTCACAACGCCCTTGCATGGGCAAGTACACACGGATGTAAAAATGTAAAACATTGAAGGACTGAGGGTTTAGGGGATGACTGCTTTGCTTTTGGAGTCCAGTTATGGAGTGTTTTTGGATCATGTGATCCATCCACGGATTTCCCATTTATCACGTGAGCCTTTTTTGTTTCGAATATTTTTTTATTGGACCAACAGAAATAGGGTAGCACAGGAATTTTTACAATAAGTTCATTAATAACTTTCCCTTTTTTCAAAACATTTTAAAGGAGGAACAGAAGGTCTTCCTTACCATAATCCAATGTCCAATTTTCTTGCTGCTCATGCCTTTGCTTTCTAGCCCTTCTGTTTTCTAGTAGACCATGGTCTGCCTACCTCAGTCCCAGATTTTTTTTTAGATTATTGTTTTTCTGGAAAGGAAATTTATGATAAAAACAGTTAGTAGAATAGGAATGGAGAGGAAAAAATGTTTGGAGAGGAATGAAGAGTATTAGAGTTTCATTGTTCAGGCAAGCTTGAGATGCAGTATGGAGGTAATGAGGGAGACAAGATCACCATAGTGTCGTTGAAACAAGGCACAAATGTTTTTCCCCGGCTATTTTTTGTGACTTGTTGGGGCAAGGCTGGCAAAACAAATAGCAGGGGAAAACCATTTGTGCCTTGTTACAAGGACACTGTGGTGGTCTTGTCTACCTCATTGCCTCCATACTGCATCTCAAGTCCATTAAAGCATAAGTGATACAGCATGAGACTGAATATAGAATGCTAAGAAGCTTTTTACAGATGAAAGAAGACTAAATGCAGGTCAAGATTTATTCCTGCAGGCCACGATCATATCTAACATTAACATTTTGTCCGTCATCAACCCTTTGGAATTACCTGGATTTGTTGACCTGTTGCATCACCCAAATTCTGTTGTGCTTCAGTTGGTGGACAGATTCTCCACCTCATATTCTCCTGCAAAATATCTTGATTAACTTGGGAATTCATTTTTCCATTGATGATAGCAAGCTGTTCGGGCCCTAAGGCAGCAAAGCAGGCTCAAACTATGATGCTCCCTCCATACTTTACAGTTGGAATGAGGTTTTGATGTTGGTGTGCTGTGCCGTTTTTCGGCACACATAGTGTTGCTTGTTCCTAACAAACAACTCAACTTTTGTTTCATCTGTCCATAGAATATTTGTCTAGTATCGCTGTGGAACATCCAGGTGGTCTTTTGCGAACCTAAAACATTCTGCAGTGTGTTTTTGGATAGCAGTGGTTACCTCTGTGGTGTCCTCCCATGAATACATTGTTGTTTAGTGTTTGACGTATTGTAGACTCATCAACAGCAAGCCAGCAAGTTCATTTATACAGCACATTTCATACATAGATGCAATTCAATGTGCTTTAAAGTTAAAAGAAAAATATAAAAATGCAATAGAATAGATTGTTACATTTACACAGAGGTTATTCCTCTGATAGCACCAGAACTTGCATTACGGAAAAACGATTGGTAAAACATAGAAAAATAGAAGTTGAATAACAATTAAATAATAATAAAACATTGAATCACAGAAAGAGAGAAATGTAAAAATACATCATATTAATAAAACATTGAATAAGAAAATAGAAATATTCCATGAGGAAGCTATAAAAGCTGTAAGGCTGAACAGTGTTAAGTTTAAGCGCTCAGTCATAGGTGCATGAAAAGTGAAGTGTTTTTAACCTGGATTTAAAAATTGATACGCTTGGGGCACGCCTAAGATCTTCTGGTATTTTATTCCAGTTTTGAGCAGCATAGCTGCTAAACGCAGCTTTGCCATGTTGAGTTTGGACTCCGGGCTCTACTAGCTGACCTGAGTTCATGGATCTAAGAGCCCTGCTCAGTTTGTAGTCTTCAAACATATCAGAAATGTATTTGGGGCCTAAACCATTCAGTGATTTATAGACTAAAAGCACCACTTTAAAATCTGTTCTGTAACTGACTGGAAGCCAGTGTGAAGATTTAAGAACCGGAGTGATGTGCTCTGTTCTCTTGGTCCTGGTTAACAGATTTTTGGGGAGTCCAGTTAAGAGACCATTATAGTAGTCAACCCTACTAGAGATAAAAGCATGGATGAGCTTCTCTTGCTCTTTTTGGGACACCAAGCCCTTGATTCTGGCAATATTTTTAAGATGATAGAATGCTGTTTTGGTGACCGCTTTGATATGACTGTTGAACGTGAGATCAGAACACCAAGATTATACCAAGATTACACACTTGGTCCCTGGTTTTTAGTGCTCGAGAATCCAGCTCTTTACTAATAGTAGTTCTCTTACCTTTGTTGCCAAACACAATCTCTGTTTTATCTTGGTTTAATTGTAGACAATTTTGGTTCATCCAGGTATTTATGTGCTCTATACAGTGACACCGTGAGTCTATTGAGCTGTTGTCATACGGTTCGAGAGCCATATATATTTGAGTATCATCTGCATGGCTACGGTAGTTAATGTTGTTGTTTTGTAGAATTTGGCCCAGAGGTAGCACACAGAGATTGAACAGAAGCGGTCTGAGAACTGATCCCTGGGGAACTCTGCATGGAATTGCCAGCCTATCAGATTCATGATTGCCAGTGGTGACAAAGTAACTCCGGTCATCTTAATAAGACCTGAACCAATTAAGGACTGTCCCGGAGAGTCCTACCCAATTTTCCAGCCTGTCTACAAGTGTTCTATGATCTACAGTGTCAAATGCAGCACTGAGATCTAATAGAACCAGAACTGTAATTTTATCCAAATCAGTATTCAGCCATATATCCTTTAAAACTTTTATCAGAGCCGTTTCAGTACTGTGGTGAGGCCAGAAGCATGACTGAAATTTGTCTAAGAGACCGCTTCAGTTCACAAAATTGCTGAGTAGTTTGAAGACAACCTTCTCAATGATCTTGGCTATAAAAGGGAGATTTGATATAGGTCTATAGTTGTTCAATATAGATGCATCCAGTGTTATCTTTTTTAAGAGGCTTAATGGCAGCTGTTTTTAGAGACGTTGGGAAAATGCCTGATTGCAGAGAGATATTAACTATTTGCTGTAGATCCATTGTTATAGAGTTAAAAATTGTTTTAAAAAAGTCAAATGGCAGTGTATCGAAACAACATGTGGAAGCTTTAAGATGTCGAACTGTTTCTTCTAGGGATTTTTGGTCAGTTGTAGGGATGTCATGAGAACCGATACTTCGGTACCAAGTCAATGCCAAAATTCGGATAACATGACGGTACTCGTTTTTGTACAGTACCGGGGATCCAAAAAGTGACAGATGGCGGCTAGTGCAGCTGCAGCGCCGCCTCCACTCGTTGAAAAGAAAAAACAGTAAGGCTCATGTATGGCAGTACTTTGTGTTCGAGGCGGATGATCAGGGAGTAACACATTTGCAAAAAAACACTATGGAAACTGTGCCTTCAAACTTTCAAGACTGAAGGAGGAAACACTTCCAACAATTTATTGGATATTTCAAACTTTTTTAACAAATAAAAAACTGAAAAATTGGGCGTGCAAAATTATTCAGCCCCTTTACTTTCAGTGCAGCAAACTCTCTCCAGAAGTTCAGTGAGGATCTCTGAATGATCCAATGTTGACCTAAATGACTAATGATGATAAATAGAATCCACCTGTGTGTAATCAAGTCCGTATAAATGCACTTGCTCTGTGATAGTCTCAGAGGTCCGTTTAAAGCGCAGAGAGCATCATGAAGAACAAGGAACACACCAGGCAGGTCCGAGATACTGTTGTGGAGAAGTTTAAAGCCGGATTTGGATACAAAAAGATTTCCCAAGCTTTAAACATCCCAAGGAGCACTGTGCAAGTGATAATATTGAAATGGAAGGAGTATCAGACCACTGCAAATCTACGAAGACCCGGCCGTCGCTCTAAACTTTCAGCTCATACAAGGAGAAGACTGATCAGAGATGCAGCCAAGAGGCCCATGATCACTCTGGATGAACTGCAGAGATCTACAGCTGAGGTGGGAGACTCTGTCCATAGGACAACAATCAGTCGTATACTG
>JACXGI010000166.1:16005-59105 GCA_016801175.1 Esox masquinongy | reverse complement strand
GAAAATCGAACTTTTTGGCAACAATGCAAAACGTTATGTTTGGCGTAAAAGCAACAAAGCTCATCACCCTGAACACACCATCCCCACTGTCAAACATGGTGGTGGCAGCATCATGGTTTGGGCCTGCTTTTCTTCAGCAGGGACAGGGAAGATGGTTAAAATTGACGAGAAGATGGATGGAGCCAAATACAGGACCATTCTGGAAGAAACCCTGATGGAGTCTTCAAAAGACCTGAGACTGGGACGGAGATTTGTCTTCCAACAAGACAATGATCCAAAACATAAAGCAAAATCTACAATGGAATGGTTCACAAATAAACATATCCAGGTGTTAGAATGGTCACACACCGACCCCTCCTACACGGGGCTCAAACCAGTGATCCTCTGAATACAATGACCACTGTCACCTGAACAGGTCAAAATCCAGTTCCTTCACATCCATGAAGCATAGTTACCATCGTCTCAGAAAAGCCACAGCTCCTTCAGGATCTCAGAGTGAGTGACGTATCTGATCGAAATGCTACAAGCACCGCTCACTGCGCCCACTGACTAGCCATTTCACAACCATTACAGTCACCTCCTTGGACCTCCTCTTCTTCACAGCAACACCAGCAGCTGGGCAGAGCCCAACTGAGTGATTTGGGTCAACCGGCACCCACTAACGCACAGTGAGAATTGGAGGAGCCTTAAGCATTGCCAAAACAAACTAAGCTAATAAATAACCACCGTTAATAACCTCTCAACACTGACAGTCTGTTAGCATACAGATGAGAGTGAAGGCTTCCCCTGACTGTGTGATGGCCAGCCTATTTATAGCCAACTTGTGAAAGTGTTGGAGGAAAAGGGGATTACTGCAGTTCTGAGCCAGGGCTTCCCCCGGTGAGCATTCTTCGACTGGTGTGTGTGTGTCTGGGTGTGTGTGTGCTCTCTCTAAAGAACACACCCAGGGGAATCTTGCAGCGTATTTTTATAACCATGAAGAATGAACCCTAATAATACAAACCTTTTATAACACTTCACAACGGAACTTTCTCAAACTTCCCCCCACATTGGGCTTGAACCAGCGATCCTATGAACACAAGAACCACTGTCACCCACAAAGCACAGTTACCATCATCCCACAAAAGCCACAGCTCCTTCAAAATCTCACAGTAACGTATCTGATCGAAATGTTACAAGCAGCAACTGCGGCGCCAACCGACTAGTCATTTCACACCTGTTATATCCACCGTCTTTAGACCTCCTCCTTTTCTTCACAGCAACACCAGCAGCTGGGCAGAGCCCAAATGAGTGATCCGGGTCAACCGGCATCAATGTAACAGGAACCAGGAAAAAAACAAAATGGTATGGTCTCCAGGTGCATCACTCTTCACATACAATGTTTTCTTTTTTGGCTTTATACTCCAAAAGTTGGGGGTAGGGATTCTGGTGAGTTATGTTTTACTTCCCCTCAAAGCTATTATATTACCTACCACAGGCTGGATGGAATTGCCTCAAACTGTTCAAACAGATTCGCAAGGAAAAGGGATCCTTCTAAATATACTATTGCACCATAAATTGATGTGGCTCATTAATTTATATGGAGCAAATAATGATGATCCTTGTTTTTTTAAAAGTATATCTAAACATCAATTAAGCTTACAAGCAATGCATACATTATGGTTGGAGGTAATAATATGGTTTTGAGTTCCATACAGGGCCGTAAAGGAAATTACACTACAAACTATCACCCTCAAGCACTCAGGGAAATCAAAAATATTATGGATATATTGGGACTAGTAGATATATGGAGGCTTAAATATCCCGACCCAGTGAGATATACAGTACATGGCAAAGACTCAATCAAGCTGGTCGTCTTAACTACTTATATAATTTTCGCTGGCACCAAAAGTTAAAAAGGTGTTGATAGTGGACAGTATGCGGTCAAATCATTCACTAATTGGTATACACATTACTTTTTAGGAATTTCCACAAGGGCGAGTTTATTGGAAACTTAATCAAAGCCTACTAGATGACAACCTGTTTTTAGCCTAGACAGAAGAATTTATAACAAACTTTTTATTACGTAACATAGGTACAGCAGATCCTCTCATTGTATGGGACACTTTTAAATGTGCCTTTAGAGGACATGCAATTCAATATTCATCTTTTTTTTAAAAAAACTATTTAGGTCAATAGATTAACATATATTAACACATGAAATAGAGGAACTAACAGTAAAGAAAGATAGCAATAAAAAAATTACATAGCAGCACAAAATAAATTAGAGGAAAAACAAAAAGAACTTGAGTAACTTATTGTGACGGCGCGAGTGCCAAGCTTGCGTAAAAATGAGGCAGTGCACATGCTTCATGAATATCTGTGTCTGTGACTATGGTAACAGTGACGTCGATGCAACCTGGAAATAACAGTTTATTATTCTGAACACATTTAGACTAGTTTATAAAATTCTTAAAATTCTCTCCACAGGTTGCATTGGGAAAGCAGTGCATGGAAAGGCTATGATTTTCACCTTATAATGGTGTGATTCATGGCTAATCGGGTGCGAAAATTCAATGCCCAGATAAAGCCCCGCCTCCACGCCAATAGAGGCTCAAAACTTGGTTTTGAGAAAACATGACTCGAACGAAGGTGGGAAGAAATTGTAATCGTAAGAAGAAGCGAACGTGGAAAAAACGTGTTTGAACGAAGACATTTTAAGATCGGACGCGAAAATCCATTTAATGATTTTAGCATACACTTTTTCCACGCTTGAATAAATTTTTTTCATACGATTGAATTTAGTTTTTTCATACTATGAAATATTTCAGTTCCGTTTTTCTTTTCTTACAGTCAGTACATTTGAGCTCAATTTGGCTCCATACAATATCAAGGGGCTTGAAATCCAGGGTTTAAAAACAAAGGTGTCATTATAAACTGATGATTCATGCTTTCTTTTAAATCCATAATTTGGATCCCTGCACAGCCTCATAGGGAATGTACATGCTTTTTCTAATCTCAATGGATTAAAACCGAAGTAGGATAAGTGCACCATATTACATATTACAGCGATAAAAAATAAAACTTTTACATTGCCGTGTAATTTACCAATAAAATGATCTGACAGTGAAAGAAATACATTTCAATAAATAGTTAGAAGAAAAAAGATAATATTTTGCTTTTATGGAAAGGACAACACCTGTCTATTTGTGGTAAAATCTCCTTGATTAACTCTTTAGTTATATCCCAGTTTACCTATTAACTTTTGATCCTGTCTACCCCTAGTGACCTGTTTTTTTTATAATTTGAGAAAAAAATTCCACTTTATTTGAAATGGCAAGCCAGACAATATGAAACGGGAATATTTATATAATGATTAATTAAATATTAAAGCATTGGACCTATCTGGAACTAACTATACAAATAGCATTGCCGGGTGATCTGATAAAAACATAATTAATCAGTCAGTAATATAATAATACTTTTATCAGAAACATATGTATTTAATTTTAAATCTGAGGAAACCATGGGAATAGAGAGGTTTAAAATGTTTGTGAAACATCACAGCACAGTGGAAAACCTATAGCAATTAGTTGGTCTTTAGAGATAGATGGGAGGGGATGAATGTCAAAGTGTGGCCAGAAGGGTCAGACTCACTTCTACACTACCAGTTTCAACACACAGACTGGAGTTTGTTTGCCACTCAAGCCACCCTTGACTCCCATACAGACATTGAGACATATTCTTCGTTCTGGATTATATCAACATCTGTACCAACAATGTCACTACTTTGACCTTCCCCAACCAGAAGCCGTGGATGAACAGAGAGGTCCGACAACTGCTAAAGGCACCCGACGCTGCTTTCAGATCCGGCGATGCGGAGGCCTACAGCTCATCCAGGGCCAACCTGAAAAGGGGCATCAAGGTGGCTAAAAATGACCTCAAACTGCAGATTGAGAAGCACTTCAAAAACAACTCGGAACCCCGACACATGTGGCAGGGCATCCAAGCCATCACAGACTACTGGCCAAAGAACCTTACCCCGACAACCAGCGACGTCTCCTTCATTGACGAGTTCAACAGGTTCTATGCATGCTTCAACAGGGCAACAAAGAGCCAACCAATGAAGCTGAACTCCACCCAAACAACCCCCCTCAGACTAACCACAGCAGATGTCGTCTGCACTGAGCAGGGTAAATGCACACAAGACTGCTGGTCCTGATGTTCGTCCCCGGGCATGCGCTCAAAGCATGTGCTGGGCAGCTGGCCAAGGTCTTAACTGACATTTTCAACCTGTCACTGGCCCAGGCGGATGTCCCAACGTGCTTCAAGGCCACAACCATTGTGCCATTGCCGAAGAAGTCGACTGAGTCTAGCCTGAATGACTTCCGACCTGTCGTACTCACCCCCACAATCATGAAGTGCATCGAAAGACTATTCCTGGCTCACCCCCAACAGTCCTGCCTCCCCCCAACACTGGATCCCTACCAGTTTGCCTACCGGTTGAACAGGTCTATAGAGGATGCCACCTCCACAGCTTTACATTCTGCCCTGACCCACTTGGACAAAACCAACACCTATGGTAGATTGTTATTCATAGACTTTAACTCAGCATTCAACATGGTCATGCCCTCTAGGCTGGTCTACGAACTCCATGACTTTGAACTTGCTAACCAACAGACCCAACTCTGTAAGGTTACACAACTTCACCTCCTCCACCCTGATCCTGATCACTGGTGTTCCACAAGGCTACATGCTGAGCCCTTTCCTGTACTCCCTCTTCACCCACGACTGCGTTCCTGTACACAGTTCCAACACCATCATCAAGTTTGCAGACAACACCACAGTGGTAGGCCTGATCAGTGACTATGACGAGTCAGCCTACAGGGAGGAGTTTGAGAACATGGTGTGCTGACAACAACCTGGCCCTCAACGCAAAGAAAACCAAAGAGGCTCATTGTGGATTACAAGAAGTCTAAAGGCTGCTGTCACGCCCCAGTTCTCATCGATGGCACTGAAGTGGAGCGTGTGTCCAGCTTCAAATTCCTGGGTGTCCACATCTCCAAGGACCTCTCCTAGACCCATAACACCTCAGCCCTGTTCAAAAAGGTGCAGCAGCGCCTGTACTTCTTCAGGAGGCTGAAGAAGAGCCTGCATGTCCTCCAAGATCCTTGTGAACTTTTACCGCTGGACAATCGAGAGCCACATGACTAACTGCGCCCCAGTGTGGTTTAGCGGTTGCTCCATAGCCGATCGGAAGGCCCTGCAACGGGTGATGAAAACCACAGAGCACATCACTGGTGCCCAGCTTCCTGCCATCGTAGACCTCCAACGCAAGTGATGTCTGCACAGGGCGCGCGGGATCATCAGGGACCCTTCACATCCATACCACAAACTGTTTGCCTTCCTACCATCAGGCAGGCAGTACAGGTCTCTTCGTTCATGCACCAGCAGGCTCAGGAACAGTTTCTTTCCATCTACTGTAACCCTGCTGAACTCTGTGACCCAGAGAATCTGTGAACACTATGACCCATCACTAAACACACCCTCCCCCGCCTCTCAGGGACCTTGTTGCACTACTCCCTTTGTACTACTCTGACACTGCCTTGCGAAGTCTGATAATGGACGTTTTTAGTTGTTACAGGTATATGTCTACCTCGGGAACCTCACTAATGTAATCCTTGCATTTCAGTTGCACATGCACCTTGCACATTCAGTTTGCCTTGATTGCCTTGATTGCACATCTAGAATAGTGTTCCCTCTTTCCAGTGATATCTGTAATCCCATCCAATGGTTTTATCCTGGCTTTTCCCAAAAGGCTTGATTAGAAAAGTAATCCTGTTTCCCAAAGATGCTTGGAATAGACACAGCTGATTGGAGAATTCCCAGTTTTATTTCGGTTGTGAGCTTTATTGTCCTG
Source organism: Esox masquinongy (assembly GCA_016801175.1). NCBI lineage: Eukaryota > Metazoa > Chordata > Actinopteri > Esociformes > Esocidae > Esox > Esox masquinongy. The sequence continues at coordinate 53,206 of JACXGI010000166.1, read as the reverse complement.
GACTGTGTTTTCCCACTATACACATAGTCTTTAAATTTAAGAGTCTAAAGATGTAGCTGGGCATAAAGACATAGTTATTAGGCTGGTCCGTGTTATGACCATATTCATACATGCTCATATCCTCCAGTGCACAGCTCCAGTGGCAGCATACCTGCCAATAAAGCATTGCCCAATTAATTTTGAAATATTGTTGTTGAAACTGGATGTATTTTTGACACAACCATTTCTGATAGTGGCCATATCAGGCTTTAAAATGTTCTGTTGCTTTCGTTTACTTCTTGTTACTCTGCCATCGACTGTGTGGGTCACACTGAAGTATAAAAAACAGTTTTGCAGATCTAGTAAATGCTAGAGGGTCATGCAGCAATCCCTAATGACTGTGGGCTATGCGTATTTCTTACATGTTATTTTGACCTTATAAGTCGACCATGAGGTTCTCACATTGCTGACACGGCACTAGTTTAATAGCAAGAATTCTGACCTTGAAAATAAGATCTGAATTCCAGCTTGGTTGTTTTGAGGACCCATGCCACAATATGGCCCTGTCTCGGCACAGCATGTGACATTACACATCCAGATTTAGCTTTATTACTATCCAGGACATTTTAATACTTTGAATCATTTTATAAAAATACTAACGTAAGCCAAGCTACTGTAGGAGGTCTCAGGCAAACTCCTGTCTGTGGCGATAAAACTACACTTCAGTTTTTTAAACCACCCTAAACATATATTGGATCAAGAGTTACTATTTGGTCCTCCAAGGCCCTGCTGAAATAGGGCTGTGTTCAGGTACTGTGTTGTGTTGTGCTAATTAACAATTCTAAGCTCTGGTATACCACAACCCCTTGTGCATTATTGCTTAAAATACATAGATGTCGTTTTTAAAAAAAAGCCCTATTGAGAGAGAACCTTAATACGACTTTAAAATGATCTTACCCCGGAACCTGTGGAAAACAGTAATAATTGAAGAGTCAATTCGGTTTAGCATTTGTTTACATTTGTTGGATGACATGAATGAAGAGTACAGTGAAGCATTTCCCTCAAGTACAGAGATGCAGGTCAGACATCACACCAGGGGTTTTTGCATTAAAAATAAATTGAACGTCATGAATGCTTTATCTGCATGTCGTGAACGACAGCGTCCTCGGTTGTGCTGGCACATATTTAGGTTGTCAGATGGGAGCCCAGTCCAAGAAATGAAAAGGCCCCCAGTAGCTCCCCCCTGTGGTCTGTCTTGCATTGATCTGCTCACAACTCCCCAAAAATTAAGTATACCTAAACTTATTAATTTAACACTACACTGGCAATGCTTGAAAGATACGGATACACAGATGAGACGTCTAGCCATCTCAGTGGAACAGACTCTGCAATTGTGCAGATGCATGGATACAACCTTTATTCATTTCTATGACTGCATCCATAACAAACAGGGCGCCTTCAGTGAGGTGAAATGTTTTGAATGGATAGAGAAGAGCTGACGCGATTCCCTGTATTTCACCTGAAATTCATGTAATATTTCTAGACATGTCTCTATCACAATATATTTCTGTTGAAACCTTCGATAAGTTTTCACTCTATTGAACATTAAGCTGCACCGTATTGGGCAAAAAAACAACTGTTTGAATGCACAGGTTAAAACAGACGATATTTGATGAAAATTATAGAACGTGAAAAAGCTGACATCCTTAATTACACATATTTAATACAGAATAGTTTGAACCAGTATGGCAGTGTTTGCTTCTTTAAAAATGGTTAAAGCGGCCTCTGAAAAGGTTAAGCTGTATATCAGGAGTTTCATGCAGCTATATTACAGTCAGCAATATGAGTGGATAAGATTATTGAAATACTTGTATGATGTTAAGTCCTATTACTAAGTCCTACAGGACCGTTTTAGCCAACTGAAATGTGAGACAAATAAAAGTTCCTCCAATATGTGGAATGGATTATACTGTAGATCAATGACTACTAATTTGATTAAAACATTTAATGAGCAGTTATTGAAAGCCTTCACCTGTCTGTTAGAGGTTTGTTGAAGTTTTCTTTTTGTCCAAGGTGATAAATCAAACTAAGTATGATGTACAGTAATGGCCAACTCACACATATGTTGAGTTCAGATAAGTTTGCAAGCACAATTATAGAAATTAATAAAAAATGAATGTAATCTAGATGTAAATATACAACGTTGCTGATAAGGAAAAATACCATTAAATTTTACCTAAATGTTTTCAGATTAGATTTCATAAAAAACAAATTGAGTTTGTTTAGGGTCAGTGCGCCACATGAATTCAATCCATTACTGTATGTGAGGCTCGGTGGTATAAACGTGGGAAGATGTTTTTATAAAGTCAACTTCCATTAGTACATTTTCAACAACACCACCTCTTGTGCACATTAACTCCATTGAATTAAATGCAGGGACAAATATTAGACAATGATGCAATACCAGCACGGCCAGTGGGAGCGGGTGGGGGACGTTCTGGAGTGGTCCATAATTAGCTTCCTCTTGGTTGGCAACTTCAACCAGATATAAAGAGGATGAGACCCCAGCATCCTTAAGTCAGACATCTTCTTCCTCTGTGATGAGACCCTCTCTATCTTCTTTAAATTGTGAGAGTATCTTTTCTTCACACTTATTTATTCGCACAGTCTGAGGCAGTAGCTAACTGCGGAATTGATTTTTGCATTCTGTGGTACATGACTACTGTAACATTTGAGAATATGCAATCAAGTCTCACTGATTCAATCACATTTTTTATGTATTTATTTTGTTTGTGTCTTCTCTACTTGTAATGTGTTCTGACTTAATTAAAATCTGTTTGCTGTTTGTTAAATGATGGAATTTTCTAGAATGTAGCCAGGGTTTTACACCTGTGGTTGAACTTGACAAATAAAATAAGTCTGGTCCTGAAGGAATTTACCCTAAATCATAAGGATGTAGGGTTTTTTACATTAACCACAATCTAATTTTTAACAGGTTCCTCAAAGAAGTACGAATTCATCTATACTAGGGGGAAAATAAGGTGAGATCTGGTTTGAGTCTTCTTGTGATGAAAACATTCAGTAAGTATTCAGATCACATAACTTTTGACTGAAGGAGACACTGACTCTATCTTGTTTCTTTCATCGCTTACCAAGTGATCCATCAACATGAGTACAGACGCGGAGATGCAGATCTACGGCAAGGCTGCCATATACCTCCGCAAGCCTGAGAGGGAAAGGATTGAGGCACAAGCCAAGCCCTTTGATTCAAAGAACTCCTGCTATGTAACAGAAGGTGGAGCTGTACCTCAAAGGTTTGGTCACTGCCAGGTCTGAAGGAAAGTGTGTTGTAACTGTCACGAAACCCGATGGCTCTAAGCAGGTAAGCATGACCAGAGGAACATACTTAAATAGCTACATGAAATCAGGAACAAAAAATCCATGTGTATGAGTGATTGATGGTGCATTTTTCATGTTAGTATTAGTGTATGAGTGGGGGATAGTCAAGTCATTGTATTATATGGGGGTGAGATTTATTTTTAAGATTCAACTTGTAATTTATTAGGAAAAAGAATTCGTAGTCATATCCATTTTGAGGAAGGAGTCGAGTTCAAAGAGGCAGACATCTATGAGATGAACCCCCCTAAGATTGAGGACATGGCTATGATGATCTACCTGAATGAAGCCTCTGTTCTGTACAACCTCAAAGAGCGTTATGCAGCATGGATGATCTACGTATGAACCCACTTATATTACATACCCCCACACATTAAGAAATTCACACACAATACTTCACATAAATGAACAGTAGAAACAAAAAACACCAATAAAGTAGACCCATATCCACTGGCTTGAACAAGTATGCAGGGCTTAAAAATCTGGACCTCAAAATGTATTATTGTGAGGTGAGGTTTATGTCGGGAAATTAATCTGAAATATTGTTTTTGTTATGTTAATTTAGTAATATGAGAGAATTGGTCAGGGGAATTAATAATTTGCAAAGCACTGTAGGTATATCAAAGTACCCAAAAATCCTTATATAAATCCAGTAAAAAGTACCGGTGACTTTGCTAATCCCCTCATTTGCTGTGTTTCTTCTCCTCCAGACCTACTCCGGGCTCTTCTGTGCCACAGTGAACCCCTACAAGTGGCTCCCTGTGTACGACATTGAGGTTGTCAACGCCTACAGAGGGAAGAAGAGGATGGAGGCCCCACCTCACATCTCCATCTCTGACAATGCCTTTCAGTTCATGGTGATTGGTACGCATCTATTGATGGATGATGAACGGAATGGATGTATCACTGGCTTGGATAAAATATAATTTAAATTAGTATCTATTGATTTTGTCTAAATAATACGTTTTCTGAAAATACCAAATTCCGCTACCGTTGAATGAAACATTCAAAAATGATACACATGATGATGCTATGAATACAATAGTTTTCTTTGAGTATTACAAGCATTGTTTTTTATCATTTTGGTTACAGATAAGGAAAAACAGTCAGTCCTGATTACGTAAGATGTTTCCTTGAATTTCAACTGATATTTACATTTATGAATGATTTACTTATATTAGGAACGGCTCAGCAATGCTGTTTCTTAGTGAAAACCTATCTGACACTCCGAGATGTAACTAAAACACATCTTTCTTTGTATATAAACCAGTGGAGAATCTGGCGCAGGAAAGACTGTCAACACCAAACGTGTCATCCAGTACTTTGCCACCATCGCAGTTTCTGGAGAGAAGAAGAAGGAAGACCCCCAAAAAATGCATGTAAGATGTTAAAGAAATTATTATTTTATTTTTTAATACAATGTCAGTTTAGTTGGGTGTGAAAAACAAAATCAGAGTGAGGAATTCTGTTTCAAGAACAGTGTTAAATGTGTTACCATTCTAAACAACTTGTGTTTGTCTCATCCAGGGGTCTCTTGAGGATCAGATCATTGCAGCTAACCCTCTGCTGGAGGCTTACGGTAATGCCAAGACAGTGAGGAATGACAACTCGTCTCGCTTTGTAAGCATGAAGTTAACAATAAAACTATAACATTTTTAGGGATTTATAGATATGTTAATTTGAGCCAGTTTGCGATAGTAGAAAAATAATTATTTGCTATGAAGACTATATTTACTAGAAATTTTTTGTAGCGGTTGCTACATTTTTTAAAAGAAAGTTAAGTCTAAAATTTCAGAAAAATATTAAATTCAGAAACATTTTTAAATAAAGTAAAAGTTTAACATTCCCTTCATTACAATAACATTTTCCTTCAACAGGGTGATTCATTTACTGTCTTAGATGAATAAAAAGTAAAAGTTTAAATACATTTTCTTAATTTAATTCTAACCCTAATGTTCTTCTTTAGGGTAAATTCATTAGGATTCACTTCCAAGGTGGCAAATTGGCTAAAGCTGACATTGAAACCTGTGAATTGGGTTTGATTGCGTTTCAATGCTTTCAAAAATACAAACAGATTTGTTTGGAGATATGACTAATAACTCTTATGTTCTCTCTCAGACCTGCTAGAGAAGTCCAGAGTGACCTTCCAGCTGCCTGATGAGAGAGGCTACCACATCTTTTTCCAGATGATGACTGGCCACAAACCGGATTTAGTTGGTACGTAAGTAGAGGGTCTTCAAGGGAGATGATTCTTGCCTCCATCTTTGGGAGTTAAAACATTCAAAGATGCATCCTGGGATTTTTGGTTGTCAAACTTAAACGGGTTTCTGAAAATAGTGCACTATGTCACAAATTTGCAGAAATGTGTCCCCTGTCATCAAAACCACTCACTTTTTAAACTTGTAATTTCAACTACATAATTTCAATTATGCTGGTAGATGATCAAAGTGATTCTATTGATAGGTTATGTACATCCAGCTCAAAATGGGAGGTTAAAATAAATAATTTGCTATTTGCAAAAGTCCCTGAATGTATCTTTAATAGTCACAATGATTACATCCCAGGTAACAAGACATTGTTCAGGTCCTTGGGATCTATTATGTGATGTGGGTAGTCCATGAGTCTCAGTCCCCTTCTTTGACTGGAAAGGTAGCACAGAAGAAATTTAACTGACAAGTGGTCTCTGTTCTCCACAGAAATGTCCCTCATCTCTACCAACCCCTACGACTTCCCCATGTGCAGTCAGGGTCAGATCGCTGTGGCCAGTATCGACGATAACGTAGAGCTGGACGCCACAGACGTGAGTCATATGATCTCATTTATCTAATCTAGAATTGGTATATTAATGCATCTGAGCAACTCAACTTGGTGACAGCTTTTTATGTCTTTGTTTGATTCTAAATTACTTTGAAGCACAGCCACAAGAGAATGTGGCTAAATGCTCTGTGTAGCTGAGCAAACCACCACTCAGTTTCTCACTTCCTCACAAATTACAGGATGCCATTACAATCCTGGGCTTTACTAATGATGAGAAAACTGGGATCTACAAGTTTACAGGAGCTGTGTTGCACCATGGCAACTTGAAATTCAAGCAAAAGCAGCGTGAGGAGCAGGCCGAGCCAGACGGCACAGAGGGTGAGTCTCAAACATAGATAAGCAATGAGTAGAGCATCCGCCCAATTCCAAATGTAAAAATAGAAAATCAGGCCAAGCCAATTTCTGAAGACCAAATTTTTACATGAATTGACCGATGTGGTTGAAAGTCCAAACATAATCCACAATAGAGTTGCATCAACTGTTTCGTCAGTGTGATGTCAGAAACAAGCAATGTTATGAGTCTGTTGTCATTGGTTCTTTCCAGTGGCTGATAAAATCGCCTACCTGCTGGGCCTGAACTCATCTGAGATGTTGAAGGCACTGTGCTACCCCAGAGTGAAGGTCGGCAATGAGTATGTCACCAAGGGACAGACTGTGCCTCAGGTAAAGGGAACAAACACAACGTCCTCCATTTTCTGACCACCAGTTGTTTTTGGGGTAATTTTTGTTTTTGAACAATGATTGTTTTCCTCAAGGTCTTACCACTTTACCACTAGCCCCTGTCAAACTCTCATGTAATTTGTGGTAATATTGTTGCAGGTTAACCATGCAGTCTCTGCTCTGGCTAAGTCCATCTATGAGAGGATGTTCTTGTGGATGGTCATCCGTATCAATGAGATGTTGGACACCAAGAACCCAAGACAGTTCTATATTGGCGTGCTCGACATTGCCGGTTTTGAGATCTTTGATGTGTGTTTGAAACCAGAACAATAAAATATGTTGCAATTGAGGTGGATAACAGTCTTGAAAATGTGAAATAAAGAAATGAAATAATCGCTTTTAAATTCCGTCCACAGTACAACAGCATGGAGCAGCTGTGCATCAACTTCACCAATGAAAAACTGCAACAGTTTTTCAACCACACAATGTTTGTCCTGGAGCAAGAGGAGTACAAGAAGGAGGGAATTGTTTGGGCCTTCATTGACTTTGGCATGGACTTGGCTGCCTGTATTGAGCTTATTGAGAAGGTAAGCTGTCTGTGATGATTGTAATGTTATGTTGTAAAATTATGCAAAATATTAAAAATACTTTTGATATTAAATATATATTTTGTTCATAAAGCCATTAGGCATCTTCTCCATCCTTGAAGAGGAGTGCATGTTCCCCAAGTCTTCAGACACAACCTTCAAGGAGAAGCTTTATTGTCAACATCTTGGCAAGACCAAGGCATTTGAGAAGCCCAAGCCTGCCAAGGGCAAGGCAGAGGCCCACTTCTCTCTGGTGCACTACGCAGGCATTGTGGACTACAACATCACTGGCTGGCTTGAGAAGAACAAGGACCCCCTGAACGACTCAGTTTGTCAGCTGTATGGAAAGTCCTCAGTCAAACTGTTGGCTGGCCTGTACCCTGCTGCCCCACCTGAGGGTAAGACATGCATCTCATAAGAATATTTTACACACTAGTTACAAACCAGACCCATATTTTCTTTGAAGATTTTTAGAGGAGAGCAATGACATGCAGATATGATGTAGTATGCAATTACCGGAAACCTGTTTCGGTTCTTAGGCCCTATTTTTAGAACTTTTTTTAAAAAGTGTCTTTTTGAGATATGTGAAGTTAACCTGCTCTTGACATTCTGTTGTTAATGATTAATGTGCTTGTTTAAAACAGAACACCTCTAGAATTTTAACATTATATTTTTATTACTCAACCTTTTTTTATATCTTTTAATTACCCCATTGAACAGATACAACCAAGAAAGTAGGCAAGAAGAAGGGTGGTTCCATGCAGACTGTGTCCTCCCAGTTCAGGGTGAGATTTAAATTTTGTATATTCAGTCCTTCAATTGACAGACATTGATTCTCTTAATTGTTCTGAGAAAATGGTATGTAACACTTACAGGAGAACTTGGGCAAGCTGATGACCAACCTGAGGAGCACTCACCCTCACTTTGTGCGCTGCCTGATCCCCAATGAGTCAAAGACTCCAGGTATAGAATGAATATTGGATTATATATTAAATTAAATATGATCAGTACAGTATCCATAATTTAACAAGCACAATCTTTAAGTAGTTTACAAATATTAACTGAGACCTGGTTCGTTTTACTAGGTCTGATGGAGAACTTCCTGGTCATCCATCAGCTGAGGTGTAATGGTGTACTGGAGGGTATCAGGATCTGCAGGAAGGGCTTCCCCAGCAGAATCACCTATGCTGACTTCAAGCAGAGGTACAGGCAAACAAATGCACATATGAATAAGGGCTTATCTTTTTTGTAATACAATCAACCTACAACAAATTTTTCTTTATTTAGGTACAAAGTACTGAATGCCAGTGTCATCCCCGAGGGTCAGTTTATGGACAACAAGAAGGCTTCTAAGAAGCTGCTTGGCTCCATTGATGTGAATCACGAGGATTACAAATTTGGACACCCCAAGGTTAGTCAAATTGAAGCAGATGCTGAAAACAAAATACAACTTCAATTATAATTTATAGCGTAACCATTCAAATTCTCTGTAGTTGGTATATTCATCCTATAATACAAAACATCAATGTTTTAAAATGTAATATCATTGTAAACAACCACCCCTTGGTCTTGTTCATATCGAACTAATAAAGTTTACCTCTTTTGATTAAATAATTTCTATGTGTCACTATATGACTGTGGTTTCATAATTGACCATATCTACCTGTGTCTCAGGGGTTCTTCAAAGCCGGTCTTCTGGGTGTCCTGGAGGAGATGAGAGATGAGAAGCTGGCCTCTCTGGTCGGCATGCTCCAGGCTCTTAGTCGTGGATTTCTCATGAGGAGAGAGTTCTCCAAGATGATGGAGAGGAGGTGAGGAATAGTGGACATCTTGACAAAGCTACATGTCAACCAATATAGTCTGATTACACACTGTATATGCTGCTTGTTGTTTAGAATAAGATAGTATTTCTTATAATTATAATTAGATATCTTAATTTAACACAGGTTTATTATGGGGTACAAGCTGAAGGATGGGTCAGGAGAAATGTAGCCATTCTCACAGTCACAGACAGAGCACATACAGATGGAATGACTTAACATCCAGGACATATAAAATAGAGTATTTTTTGCTTTTGTTTTTTAAACAGATTAGAAACAGTGACAGATTGTGGAGAGGGAAGGGTTTAGGCAGGAATTAACCCTGGTCTCTGAGGTTAAGTATGTATGCTTATACCAGACCATTTGACGTGTTGTAGATGGTCCCTCACCTTGCCACTCTTCAAGATCAAGCCTCTGTTGATGAGTGCAGAGTCTGAGAAGGAGTTGGCCAACATGAAGGAGAACTATGAGAAGATGCAGGGGGACCTGGCCAAGGCTCTGGCCAAGAAGAAGGAGTTAGAGGAGAAGATGGTGTCCCTGGTCCAGGAGAAAAATGACTTGGCACTCCAAGTTGCATCTGTGAGTGGGCAATAACACTCATATGGGAATACTGTAATAACACACATTCAATATTATTTACAGACACGCACACACAAACATACATTTTGCCTAATTTTGCCCTATTTATAGGCTAAATTAAGTTTGTTTTCATAGACAATGGGAGGTATCTGAATTTTGTTCTCCCGTTCTGAAAACAGGATTCAGAGAATCTGAATGATGCTGAGGAAAGGTGTGAGGGGCTCATCAAGAGTAAGATCCAGATGGAGGCCAAACTCAAAGAGACGACCGAGAGGCTGGAGGATGAGGAGGAGATCAGTGCTGAGCTGACTACCAAGAAGAGGAAGCTGGAGGATGAGTGTTCTGAGCTGAAGAAAGACATTGATGACCTGGAGCTCACCCTGGCCAAAGTGGAGAAGGAGAAGCACGCCACTGAAAACAAGGTATTTACTTAGAATAGACAAGTGGTTCCCTTCATGTGTCATTTACCAATAAGCCCATAGTCTCATAAGTTCCTGAAGTAACCCCTGTGAATAGGCGAAGGACCCCCAGGAATCCTAGGTCCCCTGGATTTAAAAAACACTGCTATAGAAACCCTTATTATCCAAAGACAAATCAACACAAAGCACAGCGCAACATAAGTAGAATTCCAGTAGTATTGCGTGTGCAGGAAAAATTTACACTCATGAAATCCTTTCTCAATCCTTCAGGGCGCAGTAACTTTCCGACATTCGCTCATGTTTTGCTTCCCCACATATATTACTTACGTTCAGTACAATGTCATCTAGTGCTGAAGCTATTGTTACCCTCTTACATTGACCCTTTATGTTGAAGTGACCAAAGTTTATTTGGTGTGGCTATTTTCAGGTTAAAAACCTGACAGAGGAGATGGCATCTATTGAAGAAAGTGTAGCCAAGCTGACCAAGGAGAAGAAAGCCCTCCAGGAGGCCCACCAGCAGACACTGGATGACCTGCAGGCAGAGGAGGACAAAGTCAACACTCTGACCAAGGCCAAGACCAATCTGGAACAGCAAGTGGATGATGTGAGTTGAGATGGACATTTTGGCTATGATAGCATGCAAGATGATATTACACTGATTTATTGAGATTCCAACAATGCATGTGTCTTTTATCTTGTAGCTTGAGGTTTCTTTGGAACAAGAGAAGAAGCTCCGTATGGACCTTGAGAGAGCCAAGAGAAAGCTGGAGGGAGATCTAAAACTGTCCCAAGAGACAGTAATTGACCTGGAGAATGACAAGCAGCAGTCTGATGAGAAGATCAAGAAGTAAACACTAACAAATGACCAAAGTAGTAACTGCCATACTGTTCAAAATAATTACTAATTCCTGCATTTATAAATGAACATCTACTTGTGACTCTTAAAAGCAAAATTAAGAGTTACTTTGCCTTTACACTATCAATGTAAAATCAACTTGACAGTCAACGTGATTGTCTTGTTTAGGAAGGAGTTTGAGACAAGCCAGCTCCTCAGCAAGATTGAGGATGAGCAGTCTCTTGGAACTCAGCTGCAGAAAAAGATCAAGGAACTCCAGGTAGAAAGCAGAACCTAAGCTCCAGTGTAGGAAAGCACACACATGAATAATATTCAAAATATCTTCTGGTAGTGCACCACATTGTTCACAGATATTTCTGTTGGTTGGAAGATTGAAGTTCTTGCCATTCTTACTGTAACTGACACAAGGGACACTTTCTACTGATTATTTTTGTGTAACTGGTATGAAAAAACATACTGTAATTTTTTAATATATTATTATTGTTTTGTGAAGTTCAATTTTTTCACCTGTGTTCATGGGTTCTAGGCCCGTATTGAGGAGCTGGAGGAGGAAATTGAGGCAGAGCGTGCTGCGAGGGTTAAGGTTGAGAAGCAGAGGGCTGATCTCTCCAGGGAACTTGAGGAGATCAGCGAGAGGCTTGAGTAGGCCGGAGGCGCCACTGCTGCTCAGATTGAGATGAACAAGAAGTGTGAGGCCGAGTTCCAAAAGATGCGGCGTGATCTTGAAGAGTCCACTCTGCAGCACGAGGCCACAGCCTCCGCTCTGTGCAAGAAGCAGGCCGACAGTGTGGCTGAACTCGGGGAGCAGATCGACAACCTGCAGCACGTCAAGCAAAAATTGGAGAAGGAGAAGAGCGAGTACAAGATGGAGATTGATGACCTCTCCAGCAACATGGAGGCCGTTGCCAAGGCTAAGGTCAGTAGTAATGTTTTGGGCAAGCAGAGAATTTAAATTAACAAGAATCCAACATATAAAGTAATGATGGAACATGTTTCCCTTTCAGGGCAATCTGGAGAAGATGTGCCGTACTCTTGAGGACCAGCTGAGCAAGCTCAAGTCTAAGAATGACGAGAATGTTCGCCAGGTCAACGACATCAGTGCACTGAGGGCCAGACTCCAGACAGAAAATGGTACCATCAACACTGAACAGCAATGCTTTTTTCAGTAGAACATACTAACATATCAAAAAACAACTTCAATCTTAGAGAACAGAGAACCCATCAATATGATGTTCATTTGTTCCTGCAGGTGAGTTTAGCCGCCAGCTGGAAGAGAAGGAAGCCCTGGTGTCTCAGCTGACCAGAGGCAAACAGGCCTTCACCCAGCAGGTGGAGGAGCTCAAGAGGCATATTGAGGAAGAGGTCAAGGTAAGGGACCTAAAACCAACCAAAGTTTAGAGGCTTATTGCAAAGACTTCTATTTGAATAGGTTTGACTGTATCTCGATTTGTCTTTCTCTCTCACAGGCTAAAAATGCTCTGGCCCATGGGGCCCAGTCTGCTCGCCATGATTGTGACCTCCTGCGGGAGCATTTTGAGGAGGAGCAGGAGGCCAAGGCTGAGCTGCAACATGGAATGTCCAAGGCGAATAGTGAGGTGGCTCAGTGGAGAACTAAGTATGAAACTGATGCCATCCAGCGCACAGAGGAGCTGGAGGAGTCCAAGTGAGTCACATACAATAATAAAAACTAATGTATAGGGTTATGTGGTTGGTGTCAGAGGGGTTGGGGAAAATGTTACATCAACATGTAATTTAAGGTTAGTTTTACACCATAACAACACTTTTGATGCTCAACAGGAAGAAGCTGGCCCAGCGTCTGCAGGAAGCTGAGGAGACAATTGAGGCGACCAACTCCAAGTGTGCTTCCCTGGAGAAGACCAAGCAGAGGTTACAAGGAGAGGTGGAGGACCTCATGATTGATGTAGAGAGCCAATGCAATGTCTGCCAACCTTGACAAAAAGCAGAGGAACTTTGACAAGGTGAAACTGAATAAACCTCACCTCAGGATCATATCTTCTGTCTGCTATATCATCAGTTGTAATATAACTGTATCATATTACTGATTTTAAACTCTTCATTAATGGTAAAATCCCATGGATTTTCACAGGTTCTGGCAGATTGGAAGCAGAAGTATGAGGAGGGTCAGGCTGAGCTTGAAGGAGCTCAGAAGGAAGCTCGCTCTCTGAGCACTGAACTCTTCAAGATGAAAAACTCCTACGAGGAGGCCCTAGATCATTTGGAGACTCTGAAGAGAGAGAACAAGAATTTGCAACGTGAGCATTTGACAGCAATTTTGTTTAGCTCATATTTGACTAGTGTTCTGAAAATGGATCATCAAAATTACAAATATTATCTGAATTTTTATGTACATTATAAAATTAAATACATGTTTTATTTACCTGTAATTGCTATCAAATTTGAAAATTATGAAGTGCTGTTAATAAACTGTTATGATTCAATTTGAACAGAGCCTTAGCATTTTCCACTGCAAATCTCCGCATTCTAAATTCTCCGTTGTTTGTATGTGTGGGTCTGCAGAGGAGATCTCTGACTTGACTGAGCAGATCGGAGAGACTGGCAAGAGCATACATGAGCTGGAGAAAGCAAAAAAGACAGTGGAGACAGAGAAGTCTGAGATCCAGACCGCCCTGGAGGAGGCTGAGGTATAAATTACAGCTGTTTGCTGCATGCTTCTTGTCTTTTTGTTTATTGTAGACATTTTAAATTTGCTTCGGTTATTCTAATCCACCTACCTCCATCTTTGTCCAGGGAACACTGGAACATGAGGAATCCAAGATTCAGCGCGTGCAGCTGGAGCTGAACCAGATCAAGGGTGAGGTGGACAGGAAGATCGCTGAGAAGGATGAGGAGATGGAGCAGATCAAGAGGAACAGCCAGAGGATGCTTGACTCCATGTAGAGCACCCTGGACTCTGAGGTCAGGAGCAGGAATGATGCCCTGAGGGTGAAGAAGAAGATGGAGGGACACCTGAATGAGATGGAGATCCAGCTGAGCCACGCCAACAGGCAGGCCGCTGAAGCCACCAAGCAGTTGAGGAATGTCCAGGGACAGCTCAAGGTAAAGGGACTTTGACAACTGACTCTAAAACCTGAACATGGGAAGGATTTTGTTTGTGAATCTGATGAAAAGAATATAGGAATAGTGTAATATTTAATTAAACTAATATACTGTAGAAATGTAGGGGAAATGGGAAATTCTTACCAATTAAATGTCCTTTCTATGGTCTTGTCACACTTCTGCAAGTCCTAATAAACTCCTATGTCATTGTGAACTACCACAGGATGCCCAGTTGCACCTTGATGATGCTGTCCGTGTCGCAGATGACATAAAAGAGCAGGTAGCCATGGTGGAGCGTAGAAACGGTCTGATGGTGGCTGAAATTGAGGAGTTGAGAGTTGCTCTGGAGCAGACAGAGAGAGGCCACAAAGTGGCTGAGACTGAGCTGGTCGATGCCAGCGAGCGTGTTGGACTGCTGCACTCCCAGGTATGGCTTAAAAGCTGTTGGAATGTGATAGGGATAGATATTTTTCATAAATTCAGCCTCAAACTCAAAGTAATTTGTCATGTTTCCTCTTTCAGAACACCAGCCTTCTGAACACCAAGAAGAAGCTGCAGTCAGACCTGGTGCAGGTTCAGGGAGAGGTTGACGACATCGTCCAGGAGGCCAGGAATGCTGAGGAGAAGGCAAAGAAGGCCATCACAGATGTGAGACCTTGAATTTCATCCTTTTGAATTGTCCCCAAGTATCAATGGTAGCTGGGCTTGTTGTCCACAACAAAGATCTAGGATAAAGGCTATGATTGGTGCTGATTGGTAAATAAATTAAACAAACTACCATTTCAGGCGGCTATGATGGCTGAGGAGCTGAAGAAGGAGCAGGACACCAGCTCTCACTTAGAGAGGATGAAGAAGAACCTGTAGGTCACAGTCAAGGACCTGCAGCACCGTCTGGATGAGGCTGAGAATCTGGCCTTGAAGGGAGGCAGAAACTGGAGTCCAGGGTAAGTTACCAGGAGTCTCGGTTATGGAGGAGTCCAGGGTGAGTTAACAGGAATCTGGGTTATGGAGGAGTCCAGGGTGAGTTAACAGGAGTCTGGGTTATGGAGGACTGAAAGACTTATTGCTGTAGATGTATTTCATCATATTAAAATACACATAAGCATTGTGTAATTACTTCTCTAAAAAAACTACCTAGATAATGAAAAGATATTTATCATTCCAAGCTTCTTCAATTAAAATTTTAAAATTACCAGGAACAAACAATTGTTGTTAATTCAATTGAAATGTAAAATGACAGGAAATTAAATTTCACTTCACATTGTCAATTCATAACTAAATAGACGAGTATAACCACTACTTTACGAAGATTTATTATAGCTAATTTCACAACCGAAAACTTTTTTTCTTCCACAAAGGTGCGTGAGCTGGAGAAACTGGAGTTGGAAACTGAGCAGAGAAGAGGTGTAGACGCCATCAAGGGAGTCAGAAAATATGAGCTCAGAGTCAAGGAACTGATCTACCAAGTATGAAAATGTTCCTTAATCAGACTAATATATTCCGTTTTCTGTATAAATAAAATGGTGCATTGATTCTTTCAACTTCTCCCACAGACTGATGAGGATAATAAGAATGTTGCTAGACTTCAGGGCCTGGTAGACAAGCTACAGTTAAAAGTAAAGGCCTACAAGAGGCAGGCAGAGGAAGTGGTAAGTCAAATATTAGTTCAATAGTCAGAAAGCATACATTTGAATACTAGTAGAACTCTGCATATTTCTGAGTGCCTTATATGCTTATGTATTGCCAATTTATGAGAGACGGGATGGAAGATTAATTTGCTGTGTAAGGGACAGGCCTATTCTAGTAGCGCTTCCCTGGATTACCCTGTTCATACCTTAACTTTCTTCAATTCATCATCTAATTCCGTATATAATTGGCTGACCCAAATCTGTCCAAAACTAATTTTGAAATGTTATTAATTTATCTGAAGTTTCAAACTCTGAATGCAGGTGTTCTCTGCCTCTTTTTCCCTGCCCAGTAGGAAGCAGCCAATCAGCACATGTCCAAGTTCAGGAAGGTGCAGCATGAGCTGGAGGAGGCTGAGGAGCGCGTTGACATCTCTGAGACTCAGGTCAACAAGCTCCGAGCCAAGACCCGCGACAGCAGAAAGGTACACAGCTGTTTCCAATAAACACTCCTGACTCATGTTCAAACGTGATAACAATAGTGACCTTTTCTACTCATTTAATTGTTTTAATATAGGACGTTTTAGTGGAGCAGAAAAAAAGATCATACTAAAATAAAAGCAAAAATCTAAATTGAGCACTGAGACTTAAATGCTTGATCCACTAAATGATTTCTATGAGTTTTGCAGATTTATCACAAATACAGTATTTCGTACTTTGTTCTTACAGGGCAAAGAAGCTGCTGAATGAACAAGTGCAAAGAATGTTTCTAATAACTCTGTGTTGCTGAAAATATGATTTTCATGGTGGAATTTCTTTGCATTGATTAAACACATTGGCCAATATTCACTTGCTTTCTGACTATGGACATATTATTACTAAGCAATTGTTTTATAATGTACTTTAAGTAAAGGACTAATAATGGATTGCAACAATAAAGTGGGTGCCACAAAAAGCGGTCATTTTGTTGGAAATCAGCTATAGGATGAGTCTAAAGATATCTAAAGCGTATTTTGACTGTCTTCATGCCACTTCACTCTTAGCATTTTGTTATGTTATAGACTATTCTAAAATGGATTAAAATATTTTTTCCTCATTAATCTACACACAATACCCCATAACGACAAAGCAAAAGCAGTTTTAAATAAAACAGAAATATCACATTTACATAAGTATTCAGACACCTTAAATCCCACTGGCTGTTCCTCTTGACCATAGCTGCAGGTCTTCTTGGGTATGACACTACAAGCTTGTCACACTTGTATTTGGGAGTTTCTTCCATCCTTCTCTGTAGACCCTCTCAAGTCCTGTCAGATGGATTCAAAATGTTGCTGCACAGCCATTAATGTAGATAAACCTACTGCTGACTCATGTTCAAATATGACCAGGTCAACACTATCTACACTAGTTATGATTCAGTTTTCGTTTAGGTGAATACTGACCTGGTACAATGACTGAACTGTATGTAAAATATTTAAGCAGCAAAAGTTCTGCATTTCAGGCACTACAAAAAAGAACATGAGTTCAAACTAAGTTGGTACTTGGTTCCATTTATTAGGGACTTGTCTAACTTCTAAAAATGATCTTAACTCTACAATGCCAAACAGTTGTAACATTTAACACAAGAGGTGTCACTGGAGTTGCATGTCACCGTTTTACAAACTAATCATAAAGGGATATAATAAATATTATAAACCAGGTGCTTCAAATCCTCAACGCTGATTGGCTGATAGCTGTGATATATGAGACCATATGCCAGGCATATAAAATCACAGCACGTTTTACTGTTCTAATTGATTTGGACCAGTTAGTAAAATTAATAACACATGTCGGGGGATTACTTGTGGTATACAGGCCATATATAATATACCACACCCCCCTTGTGCCTTATTGCTTAATTAATGTCACCAACAAATGTGGTGGTTTTGGATTCGAACCCACGCTGCAGGTGTACATGTGCCCCAGAGGCAGCGACTTAGACGCTGCACCACTCCAGGCTCCAGAATCCTGGACTCGCCTCTTCAATGTTGACGTTGAGACTGGTGTTGTGCGGGTACTATTTAATGAAGCTGCCAGTTGAGGACCTGTGAAGCATCTGTTTTTCAAACTAGACACTCTAAGGTATTTGTTTTCTAGCTCAGTTGTGCACTGGGGCCTCTCACTCATTTCCATTCTGGTTAGAGAGAGTTTGCGCTGTAAGGGAGTACTACACATCATTTTATGATATCTTCAGTTTCTTGCCAATTTCTTGCATGGAATAGTTTTCATTTCTCAGAACAAGAACAGACTCAGAAGAAAGTTCTTTGTTTCTGGCCATTTTGAACCTGTAATTGAACCCAAAAACGCTGATGCTGAAAATACTGAACTAATCTAAAGAAGGCCAGTTTTATTGCTTCTTTATTCAGCACAACAAATTTCTATGAGGGGCCGTACAGGCCATAATTCAAACTTAACTCTCTCACACATACCATTGAAACTCTCTCACACTTCTTACTGAAACTCTCTCACACATACTACTGAAACTGTCTCACATACACTACTGAAACTGTCTCACATACACTACTGAAACTCTCTCACACATACTACTGAAACTCTCTCACATATACTACTTAAACACTGTCACACATACTACTGAAACTCTCTCACATACGCAACTGAAACTCTCTCACATACACTACTGAAACTCTCTCACACATACTACTGAAACTCTCCCACACATACTACTGAAACTGTCTCCCAAACACTACTGAAACTCTCACACATACTACAGAAACTCTCTCACATATTCTACTTAAACTCTGTCACACATACTACTGAAACTCTCTCACATACGCTACTGAAACTCTCTCACATACACTACTGAAACTCTCTCACATATACTACTGAAACTCTTTCACATACACTACTGAGATACTCTCAAATACACTACTGACATTTGGAGATTGGTCTGGCAGCAGACCTCAGGCTTGCATGCTTGTTTATTCTAAAAGACGAACTCAAAACATAAAGTTTAAAATTATTTATTTTATGTTTTGGTAAATTATTTCATTAATGCCTTAATGGTTTTTATTATTATTAATTATAATTACTTATGATTTAGATTGGCTTATTTATTCTAGAAGACTAAATAAATAAATTGAAAAACAATTATTGTTGTATACTTTTATCAATGGTTTGATATTTTCTGTTATAATTAAATATTATTCCTTATGATGTAGAAGGGCTTAGAAGAATATATTTAAAAAACAAAGTTAAAAAATATTTAATTTATAGTTACATGAAAAGTTTTATGAGCCCTTCTGAATTATCTGCATTTCTACACAAATGTCTGCCACAGAGGAAGCCACTGCTCTCCAAAAAAATATTGCTGCCTATCTCAAGTTTAATAAAGCTTCCTCCATGGTATCCATCCATGAACACCACTCTTGTTAAGTGTCTTTCTTATTGTGGACACGTATACAGATGTTGGAAAGTGCAAGACATTCCTGCAGCTCCTTAGCTGTCTGTCTTGGGTTCTTTCTCACCTTCTTACACCACAGACTCTTGCAGTGATTTTTGCTAGAAGCTTATTCCAAGGGAGAGTAGCAGTGTTGCTATAGGTTGCTGAATGTTCTCCATCTGTCTACAGTCCGTCTGACTGTAGACTGATGGAGGCCCAAGTCCTTGGAAATGTATAACCTTTTAAAATTATTTTATAACCTTTTACAGCCTTGGGAGCTTCTCCTGAGCTCCTCTGAAGCTTTTTTTGATCAACATATATTCCACTTAGACAGAACTCTGTTTTGAGGGTCAGACTTTGTTGGTAACCCAACCCTCTGGGATTTTATATGACAGAGCACCACTAACTCACACCAGAATGTTGTCTCGTGTCATTGGAACGTCTGACTCCAATTCCCCCGCATTGAAAAAAAAAATTACTCTAGAGGTTCACATACTTTTTCCATGTTTTAAATGTTTGAACAATATATTGAACAAAGACATCTAAAAGTAACATGTTCTGTGTTCTATTTGTTAA
This sequence comes from Esox masquinongy, assembly GCA_016801175.1. Classification (NCBI taxonomy): domain Eukaryota; kingdom Metazoa; phylum Chordata; class Actinopteri; order Esociformes; family Esocidae; genus Esox; species Esox masquinongy. Next base: position 33,375 of record JACXGI010000166.1, on the reverse strand, counting down.
ACACACTGTGTGGATATATTGTTAGGACTTCTATATAAGATCAGACTAAAGTACATTTTAGGAGCCATTTATGCAGAAATGCAGATCATTCAGAAGGGTTCACAACCATCTTTTGCAACTATACGGGGAGTGAAAAAATTATTTGATCCCCTACTGATTTTGTACGTTTGCCCACTGACAAAGAAATGATCAGTCTATAATTTTAATGGTAGGTTAATTTGAACAGTGAGAGACAGAATAACAACAACAACATCCAGAAAAACGCATGTCAAAAATGTTATAAATTGATTTGCATTTTATTGAGTGAAATAAGTATTTGATCCCCTCTCAGTCAGAAAGTGTGTCTTTTATACAGGTGTCTTTTATACAGGTAACGAGCTGAGATTAGGAGCACACTCTTAAAGGGAGTGCTCCTAATCTCAGTTTGTCAACTGTATAAAAGACACCTGTCCACAGAAGCAATCAATCAATCAGATTCCAAACTCACCACCATGGCCAAGACCAAAGAGCTGTCCAAGGATGTCAAGGACAAGATTGTAGACCTACACAAGGCTGGAATGGACTACAAGACCATCGCCAAGCAGCTTGGTGAGAAGCTGACAGCAGTTGGTGTGATTATTCGCAAATGGAAGAAACACAAAAGAACTGTCAATCTCCCTCGGTCTGGGGCTCCATGCAAGATCTCACCTCGTGGAGTTGCAATGATCATGAGAACAGTGAGGAATCAGCCCAGAACTACACGGGAGGATCTTATCAATGATCTCAATGCAGTTGGGACCATAGTCACCAAGAAAACAATTGGTAACACGCTACGCCGTGAAAGACTGAAATCCTGCAGCACCCGCAAGGTCCCCCTGCTCAAGAAAGCAGATGTATAGGCCCATCTGAAGTTTGCCATTGAACATCTGAATGATTCAGAGGAGAACTGGGTGAAAGTGTTGTGGTCAGATGAGACCAAAATCAAGCTCTTTGGCATCAACTCAACTCGCCGTGTTTGGAGGAGGAGGAATGCTGCCTATGACCCCAAGAACACCATCCCCACCATCAAACATGGAGGTGGAAACATTATGCTTTGGGGGTGTTTTTCTGCTAAGGGGACAGGACAACTTCACCGCATCAAAGGAACGATGGACGGGGCCATGTACCATCAAATCTTGGGTGAGAACCTCCTTCCCTCAGCCAGGGCATTGAAAATGGGTCGCTTACCTGGAGAACACATGGCACCAGGATGCACTCTGTGAAGGAGGCAAGCAAGCGAAGGCAGTGTGATGCTTTGGGCAATGTTCTGCTGCGAAACTGTGGGTCCTGCCATTCATGTGGATGTTACTTTGACACATACCACCTACCTAAGCATTGTTGCAGACCATGTGCACCCTTTCATGGCAAGGGTATTCCCTGATGGCATTGGCCAGTAATGTATATGAGAGAGTTTCAGTAGTACAGCTGTGCTCAAAAGTTAACATACCCTTGGAGACTTGGTAATATACAGCTCTGGAAAAAATGAAGAGACCACTGCAAAATTATCAGTTTCTCTGGTTTTACTATTCATAGGTATGTGTTTGAGTAAAATGAACATTATATTGTCATTAATATTGTCATTTGGAGTATTTATTTGTAGAAAACAACAACTGGTCAATGTTTTAACTTAGGAAGAGTTCAGAAATCAATATTTGGTGTAATAACCCTGATTTTTAATCACAGCTTTCATGCGTCTTGGCATGATCTCCACAAGTCTGTTACATTGCTATTGGGTGACTTTATGCCACTCCTGGCACAAAAATTGAAGTAGCTCGGCTTTGTTTGATGGCTTGTGACCATCCATATTCCTCTTGATCAAATTCCAGAGGTTTTCAATGGGGTTCAGGTCTGGAGATTGGGCTGGCCATGACAGGGACTTGATCTCCATCCACACCTTGATTGATCTGGCTGTGTGGCATGGAGCATTGTCCTGCTGGAAAAACCAATTCTCAGAGTTGGGGAACATTGTCAGAGCAGAAGGAAGCAGGTGTTCTTCCAGGATAACCTTGTACTTGGCTTGATTCATACGTCCTTCACAAAGACAAATCTGCCCAATTCCAGCCTTGCTGAAGCATCCCCAGATCATCACCGATCCTCCACCAAATTTCACAGTGGGCGCAAGACACTGTGGCTTGTAGGGCTCTCCAGGTCTCCGTCTAATCATTGGACGACCAGGTGTTGGGCAAAGCTGAAAATTTGACTCGTCAAAGAAGATGACCTTACTTCATTCCTCTACAGTCCAATCCTTATGGTCTTTTTCAAACTTCAGCCTGGCTCTTCTTTGCTTCTCATTGATGAAGAGCTTTTTTCTAGCTTTGCATGACTTCAGCCCTGACCCTAGCAGCCTGTTTCGAAATGTCCTCGTCGTGCCCTTCACCCCAGCTGCTGTTTGCCATTCTTTTTGTAGGTCACTTGATGTCATCCTACGGTTGTTGAGTGACATTTGAATGAATGTCAGGGGACAGTCGTTTTCGCCCTCTGCCTGTCTGTAGCTTCATTGTCCTCAATGTCTGTTGCTTGACCTTGTTCTTAAAATTTTCAGGATGGAAGCAACCTGACGCTCAATGTATCCCTCTGCCAGTAAAGCCAGAATTGAACCCTTCTTTTCCTCACTCAAAGCTTTTCTTTTCAACTCTTTTGTCATGCTGAATAGTTATTTTTTTTATTCAAATTACCTTTGAGGTACTACTTGCACTGTTTTTGCCATCCAGCTGGTCCTATTGCAAGAGGATAGTGATGACCACAGCAGTGATTTTTATACTTTTCCTTGTTAAATTAGATTTGGTTAAGGTAATCACCTAATCAGTACCTCTTTAAGTAAAATGAGGTGTGCCTGTGTTGGAATTTAACAGACACTGGAATGGAATGGCTGCCATACATGTAAAGATGCTGATTTAAGAAATTAGCAGTGGTCTCTTAATTTTTTCCAGAGCTGTATGTATCATTTTTAAAGAAACATGAGCAGGCAAAACACGTCTTTTATTTCTTATGGGATTCACATCCAACTGTAGGTCATAACAGAATGGCACAATCATAAAACAAAACATGGCAACAAAGAAAAAAAATGAACTGACCCCTGTTCAAAAGTCTGCATACCCTTAGTTCCCTTAGTAACCACTGGACGGTCAACTTGGCCTTGTGCTTAAGGTCATTGTCGTGCTGGAAAGTCCAAGAGCGTCCAATGCGCAGCTTTCGTGCAGAAGAGTGCAAATTGTCTGCCAGTATTTTAATCTTGCCATCAATTTTCAGAAGATTCCCTGTGCCATTAGAGCTCACACACCCCCAAAACATCAGTGAGCCACCACCATGCTTCTCAGTGGGGATGGTATTCTGTTCACTATAGGACTTGTTGACCCCTCTCCAAACATAGCGCTTATGGTTGTGACCATAAAGCTCTATTTTGGTCTCGTCACTCCAAATTACAGTGTGCCAGAAGCTATGAGGTGTGTCAAGGTGTTGTCAGGCATATTGTGACCAGGCTTTTTTTGTGGCATTGATGCAGTAAAGGCTTCTTTCTGGCAACTCGACCATGCAGCTAATTTTTGTTCAAGTACTGTCGTATTGTGCTCCTTGAAACAACCACACCGTCTTTTTCCAGAGCAGCCTGTATTTCTCCTGAGGTTACCTGTGGGTTTTTCTTTGCATCCCGAACAATTCTTCTGGCAGTTTTGACTGAAATCTTACTTGGTCTACCTGACCTTGGCCTGGTATCAAGAGATTCACGAATTTTCCACTTCTTAATAAGTAATTGAACAGTACTGACTGGCATTTTCAAGGCTTATCTTTTTATATCCTTTTCCATCTTTATACAGTTCTATTACCTTGTTACACAGGTCTTTTGACAGTTCTTTTCTGCTCCCCATGGCTCAGTATCTAGCCTGCTCAGTGCATCCACGTGAGAGCTAACAAACTCATTGATTATTTATACACAGACACTAATTGCAATTTAAAAAGCCACAGGTGTGGGAAATTCACCTGAGTGTGTCACCTTGTGTGTCTGTAACAAGGCCAAACATTCAAGGGTATGTAAACCAGGGCCATTTGGGTGATTTCTGTTATCATTATGATTTAAAAAGGAGCCAGACAACTATGTGATAATAAATGGCTTCATATGATCTCTATCCTTAAATAAAAGACAATTTTTTGCATGATCTGTCATATTTTCAAAATCAATGCCTAAATTTCACAATTTCTGCCAGGATATGCAAACCAATGAGCACAACTGTATTAATGAAACAGTGATGGGTTGAACACATGGGCTATTGCCTGTTTCACAACCAGAAAGTCAACCATGTAAACGTGCTATGTTACTTAAATACTTAAATTATATTTTCGTTTGGGTCTGTTGTGGCATATTGTAGCCTATTTCATCAAATTGTATTGGGGAAAGTATTTTCTTATTACTTCAATAACTTCTTTATTGAAAGAAACAGATGCATTCTTCAGTAAATATTTGTGCAGGAGAGTAGCATCAATGAAGCAAAAAGTAGCCTAATGTTCACTTAGTAGCCTAAAAGTCTGCAATTAGCCTACATAAATGTAAACTTCACCGTCGTAACTGACAGCTATATTTCTAGTCAAATCATTGTATTTCAGTTTAAGAAATTATGATTGATGAAAAGGAAGAGATCCATGTGTGTAGACCTATAATTAAATATACATCCTCAGAAATAGCAGTTCTACCAAATGATATTCATCTAAATTACGATACTGTAATGTCAGAGGTTGCGTGACAGCTGGAGTTTATGGAATCAAACACAGCAACACTGCAATCCATGAATAGGATAATAGTACACTATATTCTGCCCATTTGAATGTTTTATTCTGGCCATATAAAAATGAACACAGGCTTGAATTAAAAGCAATAAAAACGATATTGTTTCAATAATAACATTTTCAGGCGGTGTTGACGTTCTCACAGATTCTTATTTTTTATTTTATGTTTTTGTCCGTGCCACATGGCACTGCAACGTGCCGCAGTATATAGCAGGATAACAAGGCATGCGTCGTCATGGACTGCCCCCTTGGAGCTAGAAATTCAACTTTAATCGCCATTTTCGCCTGTACATGTCACCTTGTGTGTATGTAACATGGCCAAACATTCAAGGGTATGTAAACTTTTGATCAGGGCCATTTGGGTGATTTCTGTTATCATTATGATTTAAAAAGGAGCCAAACAACTGTGTGATAATAAATGGCTTCATATGTTCACTATCCTTAAATAAAAGGCAGATTTTCAAAATCAATGGCAACATTTCACAATTTCTGCCAGGGTATGCAAACTTATGAGCACAACTGTAACTCCTGTCCCTCTTAAACCTATGCATTTAATTTCGTCTTAACGTTAACACCTCCAACCTAATGAGTGCTGTTTCCTGTTTTTGTTCTGTCACTCCCCCATATCTCTCCATCCCTACTGAGCAGCGGCAAAATGTCTCTACCTGCCAGATCAGGTCTAGATATGTCACAGAGGGTCGGATGTCTAGCTTCTCAGCACGGCTCTCTGTATGGTGATAGAGGGAGGGCATTGGGACTGGGACGGACAGAGGAAAGGAGACTAGAGGAGACATGCTTGGCTTCTCTCAAACATTATTGTCTTTCATTTGCTTATTTTACTGTTTTCATCAGTAGTGTGAATCTACTGTAGGGTTTTTTCACACCTAACATATTTTGTCATCTGATCTCAAGGCTTCTGGATCATGTGACGGTACTGATCGGCATTGTATATGGGGGGAAAGCCATAGCTGGAGTTATTAACCAGCACTTCTTCAATTATCAGTTATATTCTTTTCCCCTACCTTGTACCCTCTCAGCCTATCAGGGCAGGTATTTTTTGAAACAGGGAGGTGTTACCACATCTGTCCAACAAAGGACCAATATTTAATTTTCAGTTGCAACATGTGTGGACCTTGGTCAATGACTGTACAATGTGCTGTGTTTTTGTATCTACAGCTGGGGACCGAGTCAGCAAACATAGGACAAACTCTGTGGGGAATGCCTGGAGTGGGCACCAAGTATACAGGAGTGGGAAGGGACTGTATGGGGTGCAATAAGTTTCAAAAGGGCAGATCCAGCCCGTGAGTAGTTTTAATGTGTATATAGTGAACACCTCACTGTAATTTGAAATAAATTGTTTTGTAGGGCTCTGGCATGTCCTCCATGCTCTTGAGACTGTACTGGGAGACACAGCAAACCTTGCGACGGCATGGTTGGATGTGTCATCCTGGAGGAGCTGGACTGCCTGTCCAACCTGAATGGGCTGCAGGTACCGCCTCATGCTACCAGTAGTGACAAGGACACTAGCAAAATGCAAAACTAGAGAAGAATCAGTCAGGAAGGATAAGGAGAGAGCAATTGTCTGTGGCCACCACCTGCAAAACCTTCAGTGCACCTGTTGCCACTTTTTTTTGAGCAGTGTATTTTCTATTGAATATAGGCTTTAAAGGAATTGCATGTCATTGCATTCTGTTTTTCTTTACATTCTACACAGCGTCACAACTTTTTTGGAAACGGGGTTGTAATTATGTAGTGTAATAGTTGTAGCTATCTGATGATTTTTTATCTGCCGGGATTTAATGATGGTCTTTTTTTCCTCTCTCTTTTTCATCACCTGTACGTTATTATCAGGCTTCTTCTGTCTCTAATGTAATGTAGCCTTCATTTGCTGTATCCTCTGCTGGAGAACCTACAAACATACCCACACAAACACACGCATAGAAACACACTGGTAATTTATCAAAGGTAGCATGTCTGCATACCTTTGATACATTTCCTCTTGTTTGTCTTTACCTGAACATCTGTGTCCGGTTTGATCATGTTGTACTTCTGCTTCGGGTGTCCTCAGCTGCTGCAGTGACTTGTCAAATTCTTCCATTCTCCTCGTTCTCTGCATAACATTCTTCAACTATACAGGCACAGGGAAAGGAGAGGATCTATTATTCAAATATGTGACTGAAAGAGACAAAATACTAAACTCCACTTTCAGGAAGAGAAGAGTGACAGAAAGGTATAGATCTGTAGATCTTGGTGCATTTTCCAACTATGCACCTTGGACATGGAGAAATCTGCAAAAAGATCTAAAATTAAACATATTTATTTCCACTGATGAATTTAAGGGCATTAAAAAAGAATCTGGTGATGGAGGCATGTGGTTGTTTTTCTTGAGGCCACTGTGTTTGAATAGCTGTTCTTTTGTTTTATTGTATATCATGTTGTATATGTTTCATTTTACTATGTTCTGTTTTTGTATGGCTGCTACCTTAGCCAGGTCTCTCTTGTAAAAGAGAAATTTGATCTCAATGGGACTTCCTGGTAAAATAAAGGTGAATGATAAAAATGGGCAAAGAGTTTGTGCTTCAGGGTCCTATTGACCTCTTTGTGACGACGCTCCCCCATGTGCTGTTCCCATTTCCTCCTGTTCCCCGTCAAATAATCCTTCTCTCCTGCTACAGATCAACCGGAACAGACTAACAATCATCACCGAAAATATCAATAAATATGTCAATAACCACATAAAAACAGCCCAGTAAAAAGCAAACGACCAAATGCAGAAAGCTTCTATAATCTAAATCTTTAGGAAATGGCATATGTCAGGGGTCATGTTAGTGTGTGAATCAGGGGTCACCTAGGGGGGTTGTGTCCTACCTCAATCTGGACCAGTTCATCCCTGTAGGAGCCCATCAAGAACTTGACTTGGTCCGCCATCCTCTCAATTATCAGGTCTATATGTTCTGCCTGCATCTTCTGATCCTTGACAAAGCAGTTGTCACTTTATCTCTTATAAACAAACATGCACACATACACGCACCACGCACATTGTACATACAGTCATCTGAAAAATGAATGACACTACTCATTAAGTTGGCCTTACTTTAACATATTTGGATATATGGATATGTAATCTTTACTTAAACACTACTGACAGATAAAGGTAATATAATTTAACAAAGGACACTGAAAGATTATACATTGTAAGAATAGTTGGTGCTGCCCCCGTTGTCTGAAATAACTTGATGTAGCCATTTCTTGTAATTGTCTTTCTGTCTCTTCCAGGGGCGTGTCCAGAACATGTTGACTGTGGTGGCCAAGGTGGGGCACAGACCTCATTTAGGGGGGCCATAAAACTTTAAACCCTAATATACTTTTTTCATTAGAATTGTCATGATTCAACACATTAAAGGATTCAGCTTATAATTTGATCCTTTCCCTGTTCAAATTAAACAATTCCAAATGTATTGTTAGGGTTCAAGGTTAGAACTGTATATCATTGTATCGTATACTGTACCGTATCAGTTCACTTGAAAGAGTTTTCACTACCAACTCGGCTATTTCAGGATTACTCAAGATGCAACATTCTACTTTCCACCCATAAAAATTGTGTGAAAGGAATGTTGTATTAGGTAAGTCGTACTCACATCTTTCCTGGGAATACCCATCCGTCTCAAAATGTTGTTGTTACCCTGAAGTAGCTCACCTGAATCAATAGCATTGGAAAATGCTATTATATCGCAATAACCTTTTCAAAAATATCATTGTAACTTCATTCCAAGCTGGACAACTTTTTCAACCTTTGATTTAATCAAAAAATCTCACGTAGATTCTTAAATCCCATAAACTTTGAAAACTGCAATTAAATCACAATAACTTTTTCAAAAATGTTCATAGCAACATAATTTCAATATCTAAATATTCTATATTAGGCTGTACAACTTTTACAACCTTTGATTTGATCCAAAAATCACAGCTAGAGTCTTCAAAATCTCGCAAATTTTGAAAAACACAATTATATCCCTAACTTTTTCCAAAATTATCATAGCAACTTCATTCCAAGTTCAACATTTTCTATATTAGGCTGGACAACCTTTTTAACTTCCTTCTGAATACTCTAGGTGTGATTTCTTTTGACAAACCCAAGAAGAAAATTACAAAAATACTTTGAAATACAGGGCGTGGTTGTTAAAAAGGGCTAGGTCTTACTTAATGTCTCTGTGAATAAGCGTAAATAAATATAGTTCCATTGCAAAATCTATGAATTCCTGAAAGTCTGTATTCGAGCCCTTACTGGAAAAGTGGTCAGCATCCAAAAACTTTGTACCTTCCCCAAAGTCCAGGCAATCTATAAATACAACAATGGTTACAACTCAGACTGAGGAAACAACATTTACATCATGGCAAAAAACACAGCACAAAAAGCTCTACTTTGCTTTTGCTCAGGTAAGGAGTGCTGTATTTAAGTAGAAACGTAACTAAGCCTTCCTATTCACTATTACATGTTTTAGTTTAAGTTAACGATAAGGTTCCCATTATTTCATCTGCTGAACTACAGCTAGGCAGAGACAACCCTAAGAGTGTTGTGTAATACTGATTATGTTTGCCTGCCAGCAGTCCTCTCAAACATTGTTACTGGTAATGTTGGTGCCAATTGCTGCTCCAATTTCAGCCTGACATTTGACAACTTCTCTACACAGCATCAGGTACGAATACCTACCTTCACCACTACATTACTGCTATTATATTTTGTGTAAATTACATACTGTTAAATCTGTACAATTAAAATATTGACAGTTAAATATGTATGATTTAACGTGCAAACTGATATACGGACTGGTGAGAAAGTTTCAATCGTGAACATCTCAGGCACTCTGAACAATTTTGTTGAAAAATAATTAACTGCTGATGTTTTCTGGTCATTTATGATGGTGGTACAGTAAAAATCATACATATAGCCCATTTAAATGTGTATTGTGAAATATTTACAATAAAAATGTGTTCTGTTAAACATGTACAGTTAAAATACATGCTGTTAAATCTGTACAATAGAAGTAGCCTATGCTGTTCAATCTGTTTAACTAAGGAAGCCTGAGCACCATGATCTTTAACCAGTGTTGCACTGTTTATCAAGTCCTCCATGATTGGTATTTTGCTGGGTGTAAAACGCTGGCCGTAATCCTTAATAAAAACAATTATATTTCAGCAATTCAGGGATCCAATTCAGAATACAATAGACAATGTATAGGTAATAGGGGCAGACTTTCCGACCTGTACAAACATCAAAGGTGGATGCGTCATAAAAAGCTATTCACTAGGCTAACTGCTAGACTAGATAACTAAACAGCTGACCTTATGAAGGGAGGAATAAATTGTACTACCAGCTGTTAACACTGACTTCAAATACAAACATATCGTGAACATAAACATATTGTGAACATAAACATCTTGGTGAAAATTACTCGCTAGTGTATGAATACACACACAACTGTTGAAGAAACTTTGACACACTTTTCAACAGGACAACTCCACATGCCATCACATTGCGTCTCGAATCAAGAGGAAGACGAGTGAGATGGCATGTGGTAAATAAACTGAGTAAATAAACTGATTGGCAGAGAGAGCGGGTTACTATAAAGATACACAACTTAACCATATGAACTAAAACACAGCCCAAAATAACTGATATAAGGCAAGGGTGCTTTTCTACATTCCAGGTAAATCTTGCACAAAGTTTAAATGTTATGTTACATAGATTTCAAACAAATGACTTCTCTTTTTCACTATTTGTACACAGGATGCAGTGCAGTGTGCTGGAAATATTACCAGCCAGTGGAATGATAACCAGATTGCTGATTTGTTGAACTCTCTGCTAACACTCACAGATCTTCTACAGGAACATCTAAAACAAAGTAAGAGTCCTGAGCAAAACAGAGCTCTGCATCCACAACAACACTACGGTGCTTGTCTACGTAGCAGTAAGGGGAACTGCCAATCCCTACCTACCAGATAATGCTCAAACCCTACATCTCTACCCCATCTGTTTTGCTATGTCTAATTTCCCTGTATAGTTTGTCAGGAAATTAAGCCAAAAGAGTGTCCAGCCGCAGAACCCATCAGTGACGGAGGAATTGTGTGTGTGTCCATTAACAACAAACGTTACTGTAAACCCATGTGCAATGAGGTACAGTACTGCTACATTAAAGGCCTCTCAAACTGTATCATGGCCAAGATTCTATAGACTGCATACTGGAAAGGGCTTTATTGGCATGGTGAACATGTGTTTGCACTGCAAAAACAAGTGGAAAATAATAACAAAAAAGCTATAAGTAACAATATAAAAAATAAAAATGAAATAAAAGGAAGTTTCAATTGTCATTAGACAATACATACAACTTTCAAAAGGAATTTTGAGTGTCTTATGTACAATGATGTAAAAAATGTGTAAAACAAATGAGAATGACAAGGTAGAATAAATAATGTAGAATAAATGATGAGAATGTGCTGCTGTGATTGCACGTTGCAGTATTTTGCCTAACAAATATGGGAGTTTCTCACGCTTTGATTTGGTTTCAAATTCTTTGTGGGTCTGTATGATCTGAGGACAATATGTGTCTCTAATGGGGTCATACATTTCACAGGAGGTGCACTTTTTAACCTCCTGCCAAATTTATGACCATATTAGAGCCATATATATATTTCTGTCTCTGTATGAATTATAACTGACAGGTTTGGGGTTTTTAAATTATTAATCGCCATTATTTCTAATAACTATGTGTTTTAACTGATAGGTTTGGGTTTTTTTAATTATTATTTGCCATTATTTCTAATTTATCGCACAGGGCTATGATTTCGCATTCCTGCGGAGAAGTCGTCTGTATGAGACATGCAGTACAGATACCAGCTACAAATGGACAACCCAATACGTTGGAGGGAACCGGTTGGCAATTTGTAACAGTAAGTCTCCTCTGTAAAGTCTCTCTAAATCTTCAAGGGAAAGCCATAGAGCCCAGCTTGAACAGCTGTTAAACGTAATACTGTAAAACATCTTCAAATTCTACTTTAAAATCTTTGCTCATAATAACTGAGGCAAAAGTCAAAAATGTTGTTCAAAATGGCAAATAAATCAAAGATCCTTTGTCGTTGCAGAATCCTCAACTCGTATTGCAGGCTTTGAGTCTGCTTACTTTCCCAAGGACCAGAACTGCTTGCAGACTAAGAGTAACAGTGATCTGGAGAAGAAGCTTATTAAGCAGTTTATTGATGAGCTGGAGATTGAAGACATTAAGGGAAAGAAAAAAACTGTCTGTCTCATATGTGGATAACTGTAGCATATGTGGAGAACAAGCAGCATCTCAAGGTCATTCAAGTAGCCAGGGATAAGATTAACCTTACCTCTGCTCCAAGAATCATTTAATTGTTGCTAGCTGCATGTTTATCATTGTGCTCAGCAGAAATAAAGTTAATTAAAAATATATTTTGTCCTCATTTTCTGATTTGGGGAATGTTTGTAATACATGTTTCTAAAGCAACACAACTACAAATATGAGTCAATGTTTTTCTAAACCCCTGCTCCTCAGGTTCAGGTGTCAGATAGAAAAGGTGGATTTGTTACCAACCCTTCTACATACAGTAGTCAGACCCTTACACTTCCTCCACATTTTGTGTTATAGATGTCATTTATAATTGATAAAACATTTTTGTCTAGAACACAATACCCCAAATTGACATAAAAAAACAAAACATTTTTATAAATGTGTGCCAATGTATTGAAAATAAAACACGGAAATATCTCATGTACATATGTATTCAGACCCTGTATATGGTATTTTGTAGAAAGCTTAATGATGATGAATAACTGGAACAGTAATTTTAGCAAGCAGGAAGGACACTCCCGACTCAGTAGAAAGGCAGGTGGTTGACACCATTAAAGTGGCATATTACCAAGTGATATCCTGTACATCACAATCCTACTTGAAATAATTCTTAAAACGGCTCCATTAGCTACATTGCGCAACATTGGAAAACAGCTGCTGTGCAACCTGGCTCTCTGGTGATTCAGAGCTCATTTAATCCTTGGGTCATTAACGTTAACTAATTGACATATACCAAACAGCCTTAACATTATGACCACTGACAGGTGAAGTGAATAACACTGATAATCTCCTTATCATGGCACCTGTCAGTGGGTAGGATATATTAGGCAGCATGTGAACATTCTGTCCTCAAAGTTGATGTGTTAGAAGCAGGATAAATGGGCAAGCGTAAGGATCTGAGCAACTTTGACAAGGGCCAAATTGTAATGGCTAGAAGACTGGGTCAGAGCATCTCCAAAACGGAAGCCCTTGTGGGGTGTTCCCGGTCTACAGTCGTCTGTAACTATCAAAAGTGGTCCAAGGAAGGAAAAGCGGTGAACCAGCGACAGGGTCATGGGCGGCCAAGGCTCATTGATGCACGTGGAGAGTGAAGGCTGACCCGTGTGGTCCGATCCAACAGACGAGCTACTGTAGCTCAAATTGCTGAAAACGTTAATGCTGGTACTGATAGAAAGGTTTCGGAACACACAGTGCATCGCAGTTTGTTGCCTATGGGGCTGCACAGCCGCAGACCAGTCAGGGTGCCCATTGCTGACCCCTGTCCACTGCCGAAAGCGCCTACAATGGGCCCGTCAGCATCAGAACTGGACCACAGAGTAATGGAAGAAGGTGGCCTGGTCTGATGAATCACGTTTCCTTTTACATCATGTGAATGGCCGGGTGCGTGTGCGTCGCTTACCTCGAAAACACAGGGCACCAGGATGCACTATGGGAAGGAGGCAAGCAGGCGGAGGCAGTGTGATGCTTTGGGCAATGTTCTGCTGGGAAACCTTGGGTCCTGCCATTCATGTGGATGTTACTTTGACACATACCACCTACCTAAGCATTGTTGCAGACCATGCACACCCTTTCATGGAAACATTATTCCCTAATGACATTGGCCTCTTTCAGCAGGAAATTGTGCTCTGCCACAAAGCAAAAATGGTTCTGGAATGGTTTGAGGAACACAACAACTTCAAGGTGTTGACTTGGCCTCCAAATTCCCCAGATCTCAATCCAATCGAGCATCTGTGGGATGTGCTGGACAAACAAGTCAGATCCATGGAGGCCCCACTTCGCAACTTACAGGATTTAAAGGATCTGCTGCTAAGGTCTAGGTGCCAGATACCACAGCACACCTTCAGAGGTCTAGTGGAGTCCATGCCTCGACGGGTCAGGGCTGTTTTGGCAGCAAAAGGGGGACCTACACAATATTAGGCAGGTGGTCATAATGCTAAGGCTGATCGGTTTATATATATATTATCCATTATTATCCATTATTTGTATATTTCTAAACACTGCCGATATATTTACAGGTTTACAGGTTTTGAGTAGTGTATATGAGAGGTTTATGTAAGAGGGTTTCAATAGTGTATGTGAGAGAGTTTCAGTAGTGTATATGAGAGTGTTTCAGTAGTTTGTGTGAGAGAGTTTCAGTAGTATATGTGAGAGCGTTTTAGTAGTATGTGTGAGAGAGTTTCAGTAGTATATGTGAGAGCGTTTTAGTAGTATGTGTGAGAGAGTTTCAGTAGTGTATGTAAGAGCATTTCAGTAGTGTATATGAGAGAGTTTCAGTAGTGTATGCGAGAGAGTTTCAGTGGTGTATGCGAGAGACTTTCAGTAGTACTGTATATGTGAGTTTCAGTAGTGTATGGAAGAGAATTGCGGTAGTATATGTGAGAGGTGTTCAGTAGTATATGTGAGAGAGTTTAAGCAGTGTATGTGAGAGTTCTAATTTTCAGTAGTGTATGTGAAAGATTTTCAGTAGTGTATGTGAGAGTTTTAATTTTCAGTAGTTTGTGTGAGAGGTTTTTAGTAGTGTGTGAAAGAGGTTTGATTTTCAGTAGTGTGTATGAGAGGTAAATTTGAATTATGGCCTATACGGCCCCTCATAGTTTTCAGTGGTGCTAACATAATCCCAAAAGGGTTTTCTAATGATCAATTTGCCAAACACAATTTTAGCAAATATTTGATTATATCTTTTCATGTGACAACACTGAAGAAATGACACTTTGCTACAATGTAAAGTAGTGAGTGTACAGCTTGTATAACAGTGTAAATTTGCTGTCCCCTTAAAATAACTCAACACACAGCCAATGATGTCTAAACTGCTGGCAACAAAAGTGAGTACACCCCTAAGTGAAAATGTCCAAATTGGGCCCAATTAGCCATTTTCCCTCCCCGATGTCATGTGACTCGTTAGTGTTACAAGGTCTCAGGTGTGAATGAGGAGCAGGTGTGTTAAATTTGGTGTCATCGCTCTCACACTCCCTCATACTGGTCACTGGAAGTTCAACATGGCACCTCATGGCACCTCATGGCAAAGAACTCTCTGAGGATCTGAAAAAAATAATTGTTGCTCTACATAAAGATGGCCTAGGCTATAAAAAGATTGCCAAGACCCTGACACTGAGCTGCAGCACGGTGGCCAAGACCATACAGCGGTTTGACAGGACAGGTTCCATTCAGAACAGGCCTCCCCATGGTCGACCAAAGAAGTTGAGTGCACGTGCTCAGCATCATATCCAGAGGTTGTCTTTGGGAAATAGACGTATGAGTGCTGCCAGCATTGCTGCCGAGGTTGAAGGGGTGGGGGGTCAGCCTGTCAGTGCTCAGACCATACGCCACACAGTGCATCAAATTGGTCTGCATGGCTGTCGTCCCAGAAGGAAGCTTCTTCTAAAGATGATGCACAAGAAAGCCCTCAAACAGTTTGCTGAACACAAGCAGACAAAGGACATGGATTACTGGAACCATGTCCTGTGGTCTGATGAGACCAAGATAAACTTATTTGGTTGAGATGGTGTCAAGTGTGTGTGGCGGCAACCAGGTGAGGAGTACAAAGACAAGTGTGTCTTGCCTACAGTCAAGCATGGTGGTGGGAGTGTCATGGTCTGGGGCTGCATGAGTACTGCCGGCACTGGGGAGCTACAGTTCATTGAGGGAACCATGAATGTCAACATGTACTGTGACATACTGAAGCAGAGCATGATCCCCTCCCTTCGGAGACTGGGCCGCAGGGCAGTTTTCCAACATGATAACGACCCCAAACACACCTCCAAGACGACCACTGCCTTGCTAAAGAAGCTGAGGGTAAAGGTGATGGACTGGTCAAGCATGTCTCCAGACCTAAACCATATTGAGCATCTGTGGGGCATCCTCAAACGGAAGGTGGAGGAGCGCAAGGTCTCTAACATCCACCAGCTCCGTGATGTCGTCATGGAGGAGTGGAAGAGTACTCCAGTGGCAACCTGTGAAGTTCTGGTGAACTCCATGCCCAAGAGGGTTAAGTATAGTGTATGTTACAAGTTGGGTAATACTTGTGTGGTACAAATGGTAAATTCTAAATGGCATTCTAGTTGTGCAAACGAGGCAAATTGAAAGAGTAAGGTAGCATGTGCAACCGAGATGCAGAGATAGCAGCAATGAGGACCCCGAGGTAGACATGCGTATGTAACAACTATAAAAATGCAAGTACGATGGCAATTCTAAATGTGCTTTAGAGGCAAATTGAATGTGCAAGGTTCATGTGCAACTGAAATGCAGGGATAGCAACAGTGAGGTTCCTAAGGTAGACACGTACCTGTAACAACTGAAAACTTCCATTATCAAGCTTTGCAAGGCAGTGTCAGAGTTGTACAAGGGAGTAGTGCAACAAGGTCTCTGAGAGGCAGGGGGGTATGGTTAGTGATGGGTCACAGAGTTCACTGGGTTCTCTGGGTCATAGAGTTAAGCAGGGTTACAGTAGATGGGAAGAAGCCTGCTTTTGCAGGATTGAAGAGACCTGTACTGCCTGTCTGATGGTAGGAGGGCAAACAGTTTGGGGAATGGGAGTGAAGGGTCCCTGATGATCCCACGCACCCTGCGCAGACATTGCTTATGTTGGAGGTCTGCGATGGCAGGAAGCTGGGCACCAGAGATGTGCTGGGCGGTTTTCGCCACCTGTTGCAGGGCCTTCTGGTCGGCTACAGAGCAACCTCTAAACCACGCTGTGGCACAGTTTGATAGAACAGCAAGCCCTGCTAGCCATTGCTAGCCTTTAGTGGTTGAAGTCAGTTTTTAGTAGTATTGAGGTGCCTGGTGACTACGTGACATGAGTATATTATTGTAGCAACCCAGATGGGCTGTATGCATCAGTATCTGTTTAATGTTGTTTCGCCCAGGTTAAAAGATGCCAGTCAACCTGCTTTCAGCCAACCACAGGAATGTCTGGAAGGTTCCAGTGCCAGGCGTTCTTGTGTTACGTGGAGGTGCAGGATGGGCTGGGCAGGGGGGCTGGGTTTGACAAGTTTAAGGTCACTTTGATCTGTGATCTCTTTTACATTCAGTGTGCAAGCCGAAAACTTGTCTTGTAGTGTACCTGTTGTTGTTTTGTGGTGCAGGGAATGGCCAAACAGTAGCCGCTTATCTAAGAGTAGAATAAACCGTTTATTCACAAACCAGATCCTCTGCTGTGGACCTTAGCTATTTTTATCAAAGCAAGGTCATTGCATTGGTGTCAGAAAAAAAA
>JACXGI010000166.1:0-15905 GCA_016801175.1 Esox masquinongy | reverse complement strand
GGCTAGGCGGACTTGGGAGCACAGGCTGCCAGCTTGAACTAGTGGGGACACATTGACTTTCCAGTGGCGTGCTACAGTTACCATCAACCCCCATATAAAAACAGCTGAGGCAGCGAGAGATGAGCATTCCCACCTTGCCCCAACATCTGTGTGCGAGTAACTTCCAGCTCCACTATCCCCTACTACTGTGCATTACAGTACCCCATATGCCTCCGTGTGCTGGAGACAAGTTTTCCAAGTCCAGCTGCCCCAGACAGTGACTGAGGGACGTATGGAGAAACTGTGACAGGCTGAGTTCTGAGCAGTAACACCAGCTGTGGCAGTTGCTGTTCGAATTCCGGGACAGTTTTGTTTTTAGTGAACAAGAGGTGGGGCAGACCACTCTTGTACCATACAAAGTTGGCAATGGGGATGCACGACTGGTCAAGAAGTGTCCCCGCCGTGTTCCATTGGCATGACAGGAGGCGACAGATAAGACCGTGGTGGAGATGCGACAGGCAGGCTTCATCAAACCATCCGACAGCCCCTGGTAGACACTGATGGATGTAGTCCCTAAGAAAAGGGGCAAGATGTGTTTCTGCGTGGACTATAGGCCATTGAACACAGCGACCAGGAAAGACTCTCGCCCAAAACCTTGCATCGACGAGTCGCTAGATCTGGTTAGGGGTTCAGCTTTGTTCTCATTATGTGACCACATTTGCTACTGGCAGGTGCCCCTCTTCTATTGTGGAAATTTACTGAGCAGATGTATTGATTAATTATACCATTGTATAGGAGAGTGAAAACTCCCCAGCTACCTCCCGTGTTGATAGTGAAGTACTGAGTTCCTGTATTTAGACAGTAGGGAAATGCAAGATGTGCTAATAGAGAGCTAAACTAATCAAAGAAACAAGACTAGGCTGACTGAAACCATAGTCATGTGTTGCTCAAAGGTCAGTTATTTTGTGAGATGTTGTCCTACCTTCTTGCCCTTACAAAAGGAGGTGTTTCTGAACTATACGACAGACAGACTGTCACTGATCTTGTGTTAGTGTTTTTCTGTCTCTATTTGCTAATATTACTAAACTATATTTGTGTTAAAGAGTATTTTGATCTCTACCTTACCTGCCTTAAAGGGTTCTGATTTTAGATTTCACAATTTGGGGGTTCGTCCAGTTTTCCTTACACTGATCATTTCGCATCCACTGCCAGCTAGTTCAACTGAGCTCGGCCAGAGACTGGGTCTCTGGAGCCTAATTCCTCCCCCGGACAAAGGCTAGCTTCGCAAGCGTGAGATGGGCATCTGGCTGGAGTGAGTTTCGGGATTGAGTAGTACAAGAACACGGAATCAAATCTTGAACTCAGGAGGTAAGGACACAATGCAGATAGTGTTAAAACTGTTAACAGTTCAGCAGTTAGAATACACTGTATAAATTACCAGTGTCAGAGTATTATCTCATGTAAAGGACTGACGAGTTTATTAACGATTTCGAGGCACGTTTTACCGGGGTGGTTAGAGTCCCCCTGAAGTGTGGTTTGAGGACACAATCTGACATTTTGCCACACAGGGTTTTACTGGGTAAAACTCAGATGATGGGTGAGTGCGGTAGCAAACCATTGTCCATCCCTCGACATTGCGATGGGCCGGAGAAACAAATGTTTGATAAATATGGGGAATAGACATGTGAACAATTGCGCCTCTGGGAGTCATTGGGTTTCCCAAATAAAGGTAGCTTTGGCTAGAGTCAACTACACAGTTTGAAGGTAAGATTAGAAGAATACGTGCGAGGTAAGATAAAGAAGTTTGTAATATGTGGGAAGTAGAGTCTGTTAACGGATCTAGACAAGGTAGTGTAAAAGCTTTAGGGAAAGCTTTAGGGAGGATTGTGTTGGGTTTACTGATCTCTGTGTTGTAGCTATTTCTGCTCAGGTTGTTGCAAACCGGGACTGTCGCTCTGACCGAACCCCCACACCCTCCAAGCCGTCCTGCCAGCCCTCCGCCTTTTGCTGGGAGACCTTGGAGTGTTGCATCATCCCACCCTGCCCGGGGACACAGCATCAGTGGAGAACATTCCCCACGGTCGACGTAGCCAACCCTGCTGGGGACCGAGATAACCTTCGACCCATTTCACTTGGTGGCCTGAACTCTGTAGTAGTGGACGTGTTGATGCTGTAGGCCGAATGGAAGCCGCTTTGCCCTATTTCAAACGTGTTGGGAGAGTCTGCGCAGGTCATGAAAAGAAAAAAAAGGGGGAGAAGGGTACACCAGTTACGTGTGTACAACTTCTGATGGCCCAGCTGGTGTTTACAGCGGCAACGACCAAAGAAGACTACAGACCCGGGGTTGAGGAAGAGGCTATGCTAACCGCTGCATTTATGATAATGGCTGCCACCACTGTGGTTCGACTGGACATTGGGTTTGTGACTGTCCTAAAAAGGATACAAGTGAAAAGGAGACAATGGCTGTTTTAGATATGGTGCTACAGATCATTGGCCTCCCAATTGCTCTGAGCAAGACACAAGAGGCAGTTCACTCAAGAATAAGTTCCGGCTACCATAATGAAAATAACCATGAACGACCCAAGGGGAACACGCAGGAATGCTAACTGCCTGAAGGAGGGGTGCTGATGGTCAGAGGTGATGGAAAAGGGCAACATCAATCGGCGAGATCACTCCTTTACACAACCCTGAATACTCAGACATATTTAGAAGATACAGGGCTTAGAGCTTTTCATAAGATTTGGTATAATAGGCGGTTTTGGAATGTTGGAATACGAGAGTTTGTGGAAGTAGTTTGAAGGCATAGTGAGATTAATTTATTTATGGGCGACTATGTACAGTGAATATAAAAAGTCTACACACCCCTGTTAAAATGCCAGGTTCTTGTGATGTAAAAGAATGAGACAAAGATAAATCATGTCAGAACTTTTTCCACCTTTAATGTGACCTATAATGTGAACAATTAAATTAAAAAACAAACTGAAATCTTTGAGGGGGAAAAATAAAAAATAAAAAACTCACAATAACCTGGTTGCATAAGTGTGCACACCCTTAAACTAATACTTCTGAACACAGCCACATCCCCAGTTATAAGAGGGTGTGCACACTTATGCAACCAGGTTATTGTAAGGTTTTTATTTTTCATTTTTCCCCCTCGAAGATTTCAGTTCGTTTTTCAAGTGAATTGTTCACATTATAGGTCACATTGTGTTCAAGTGGAAAAAGTTCTGAAATGATTTATCTTTATCTCATTCTTTTACATCACAAAAACCTGGCATTTTCACAGGGGTGTGTACACTTTTTATGTCCACTGTATACTGTTGTTTGGAAAGGTATTGGAGTTTTAGAAACCATTGTTCAAGCATTCAATTATAGTGTACAGCCTGTCAACTATTACAATTTATTGGCAAACGTACTGGTGACGTTGTTCTGGCGTGCAGACGGGCTTCTTGTCTGGTGAATGGCGTCTATACCCTGTGTAACCAGAGGGCTCCACCAAATTGAAATTTGCTATCACGTGTTGAGTTGTTAGCTGGCACACGTGAAAATACCTGAATGATAAATTAGAAATGTGTACAATGATTTTCTACTCTGGTAAAATACAATCTACTGGTTTTCTTACTAAGGTTGAAATATTGTGTTTTCTCTCTCCTTGTCTGGGAAGGATGAGTGGTAGAAGGGAGGATCCACATTGTAATGGTGTTTAAGGTTAAGAAAAACACGTTGTGTCCCAGAATTGGAATCCAATAGAGTCCTAGCCTATAAAATAGGGAAAAACAACCAAAAGCAAGTTCATTCCTGTGACGTCCTCCTCTGGCTTGGACCCGCTTCCGCGCTCCGCCACTCCTGAACGCACGCCATGCTCCACGGCTCATGAACGCACCCCAGTCATCAGATCCCAATCACCCTCATTCTGAGCACCTGTGTCCCCACCTGTGTCTGGTTTATGTCTCTATTTAGTCCTGTTCAGTTCGCCGTAGCCTTTGTGAGGTATTGTTTGTCATTCTGTCATTCATACTGAGCCTTTGGTTTTTCGCTTCCGGCTAGTGCATCTTTTGTATTGATTCCCGTGTTTGACCTTAGCCTGCTTTTCTCCTCGACTCCGTCTATAGCCTTGTGATTGTGTCTTAGTTCGCTTCTCGTGTTTTTGACACTTGCCTGTCCGACTATCATTTGCCTTGCCCTGCCTGGAGTTCGTCTCCTAATAAACCGCTTGCTCCGCAACTGGAACTAGCCTCTCTGCCTTGACCCAATCGTTACAATTCCCCACGATTACATTAGAGACATCTTATTTTAGATGCTTAATGGGTTTGTTTTAATAATATGGTTTTTATTTGTTGTGTTTACCTATCATAACTAAGATAGTACTTTTGTTTTACAAACCAATGCCTGATACTTGTTGATGGAGTTTAAATTCTAAAATGGTAAATTGACAAAATGAACACATTGGGAAGTTTGATGTAACAGTGTTCAAGGTCTAAATTGAATGTTTTTTGGATTACTCATTAATGTAATATATAGGTATTTAGTGATATCATGCATCTGTTTTTTTGTCTACATCACCATTCTTATGAGTTTCTTATTTTCCACCATAATGCTTAGTTGCTGTGTAGATGTGACAAGTATGTGTTTGGGAATTAGTGGTTTTTGAAACCAGAAATTGAGGTTAGAGACCTAAAGTCATCCCGCATTGTTGGTAATAGAGCAGTTTTGATGTCATTAGCACCTCAGACGTGGTCAACATCTGCATATAGGTTGTAATTTAGGGTTTGGCTGACCACCACAATTGTAGAAAATAAAAATAACATGAAAAACATTAAACAGGGTGGGAGAATTTCCCTAAAATTTAGGATAGGATAGTTAATCAGGACACTTGTTTGTGTTACATGAGGTAGTTTGGCCGTTGCCTTGGAAAGGGCTAATTTCGGGTGCTGACGCTGTGCTGATGCGATCACCCTGGTGGTT
This sequence comes from Esox masquinongy, assembly GCA_016801175.1. Taxonomy (NCBI): domain Eukaryota; kingdom Metazoa; phylum Chordata; class Actinopteri; order Esociformes; family Esocidae; genus Esox; species Esox masquinongy. The sequence goes on along the minus strand of JACXGI010000166.1, from coordinate 10,961 downwards.
GCAGCAGGTACACTGCAACATGGGCTGTGGTTTCCCCCTTACAATTTAGTCAAACAGCCTTTCCCCTGGAGGGCACACCGATTATTCAGTCAGGTATGTGCCACAAACGTACTGGAGTTTATAAATACATGTTAGCCAATTTCATAGACCTGTGGGCAGGTACTGAAGTAATATCAAATTTAGGAGCAGTTTAGCCATGCGGAAATTTGTCAATAGGTTATATGGTTTATAATTCCTTCATACAAGTGACCATGTTGTACATTTGGTGTCTTTGATTATGTTTGTGTTTTTGAAATTTTGACTTTGTTTTTTCATGAATACAGTCTCCAACACATAATGGAATGGATTCCAGGTCCATCCAGGTACTATTGTCTATTTTCATGTGTGTCCTGAAATTGTTTTTTTTTGTCTTTATACAGCTATCTCTCATGCGTTCTGTTGTGACTACTGTAGTGAAAGCAGGGGGGATGTATAATAGGTACAATGCTTATTAATTAATTTTGAGAGCTCAAAGTTGATCAAATTGGTATGCATAAAGAGTTATATGAAACATCTAGTTTTTCCTGTTTGCATAGTTATAACGGAACATTGACATTTGTTATAGTTCATATTTTCCATTCACAGGATTTGTTTTAATTTGTTTATTTTGAAATTGTTTTGTTGTAATGTCATTGTTATGTTTGAGTAGAATACATATTACCATTTTGATTCGGCTTAGCAAAGTAAGACTGTATCAAGTTCTGTTCTGGGGATCAAGTTTTGTAAAGGGTTTCATTAGAAATGTTAGTGTTTTGGTGGGAATGTGTCCCAATGCATTAATGATAACCAACAAGCTAATGTAATGGACAAATCTCTGATTGTGTACTGTGCAGCTGAAACTAATTTTTTAAAGGAGTATTCACTGACAGGTACAGGACACTTGAAAATAATTCAGTGACAAGGACTGCTATTTAATTAGAACCCAATCCAGAGATTGGGTTCTAATTAAAGGACATGAAAGGTACAGCTCATCGGACCCCATGTGGAGGAGACTACTAGATTCTACTGAGACCCAGGACAACGGTGAGGTGGGTTGAGATAAGAACCTAGCCCTATGGATCTCACACACACTGACTGTCCTACAGCTACAAGAGGATTCTACTTCCAGGGTGCTGCGAGTCTCCAGCAATGACTGTTCCTGACAGATGGACTTCCTGGTCCGGGGGATCTAGCCTACAAGCACCTCCAACTGCTGGAGGCTACACAGAAGGAAAACAACTTCTAAGACATAGACCATGTTAGGGGGCACTAAGGAAAGCTCAGTTTTGGAATAACATTCACTGGGGTGTGAAGGCCACGCTGGTTGGATCCATACCAAGGTACACCTTTTTATACAGTCTGCTGTTGGGGTAGCTGAGAGAGGAACCTGGGTCCACGACACACACTGCAGGAGGGCTCCAGCGCTAAAAGATTAGGCATAAGAATAGGTAAATTGAAGTTGTCTAAGGGCGGAGTGAGTTGTGGTGCTAGTAACCTCTGACTCCAACACAGCCTGTGACCATGGAGCCAGAGAGACAAGGACCATGGAACCCCTTCAGGAGAACTGTAGGGATGAGATGCATCCTCGTGGGTCTACTGATTCTAACAATGGCGAAGGCAACACCTCTTGCAGACCACCTGACCACCCTAAAGGTGGACCTGCTGAGATACGTCCCATGACACTTGCACCCACCACAACAGCTCCTACTCCTGTGTCAAACCGCCATAAACAAGGTAAAGTAAGAAGAGCGCTGTTAGAATGGGCAATATAGCCCTTAGGATAATGGTTGACTATGCAAGGTGGTAGAGTCTGAGTGTTGTTCCTTTATTTTTGATGCATCAGACAAAGTAATTAACTTAGTGTATGAAACCAATATGGGAATTGCAGAGCTTCAAAGTCCATGGTTGGGATCCATTCTCAGGGTTATCCTCTTATGGTTGGTCCCTGGGGTATAATAATATTCAAGATGTTAATTGCTGTCTTTGCTGTTATTGCTTTCTTGTTTGCTTTTTGCATGTTATTATCATGTTTAATAAAAGCTTGTGCTTCTAAGATTACGGCACAGGTAGTGGTCCAGACACATGCCAACGATGACCCAGAACCAGGCATTTCAGACCTGTTCCCCTTCCCAAATTATTGGAGTGATAATATCAGTATTGACCACGAGGTTTAGGGTATTGATTGTGACAGCTTAACGCTTAGTGATTCAATGTTTGACTATCTGTGAGTAAATTGTTTAAGAATTCACATTAAGGGTTGCTTAGAGGTCAAAAGGGCAGATTATTGTGGAAATTTGTGATTGTGTACTGATGTACTGATTAATTATACCATTGTATAGGAGAGTGAAAAATCCCTAGCTACCTCCTGTGTTGATAGTGAAGTAGAACTAAACTAATCAAAGGAACAAGCCTAAGCTGATTGAGACCATAGACTTGTGTTGTTCAAAGGTCAGTTTATGAGATGTTGTCACACCTTCTTGCCCATACAAAAGGAGGTGATTCTGAACTGTACAGGAAACAGACTGTCACTGATCTTGTGTTAGTGTCTTTCTCTCTATTTGCAAATATTAATAAACAGTATTTTTGTTAAAGAGCATTTTGATCTCTACCGTAATTACCTGCCTTAAAGGGTTCTGACTTTAGATTTATATCACAGTTCCCTGAGTCCAAAGCCGTGACTGCCTTTTCCACCAGCAGAGTGCACCGAGAGTTAAAGGTCCTGTACTTTGGCCTATGCAATGCTCCAGTTACCTTTGAACGGCGGAGGGACTGGGTCGTTGCGGACATCACCCAGCAAGAGTGTCTGGTGTACCTTGATGATATTCTAGCTAGGTAAGTGCAGCTGGCTATACCCTGTATTTCCACCATGAATTGACACTGTAAATGGATTCTTTATACCCTAGTGAGTAATTCTCGAATGCCATGTTCCGCGGCACTGTCTAGTTTTTTTTTTTATAAGGCAATTTGCATAGGCCAAATTCAGGTGTTGAGTCATGCACATTTTATGCTTTGATATTGTGGTTTAAAATATTTTGTTTTTAACCTATATAATTCTTCTATTATTTTCTATTTGCATTCATTAGAAAACATATTAAAAATGTCCTATCTTTACACTTTACCCTTTTTAGAACAAATTACACGCTATGTAAAACGGAATATTGACATTGGCGCTTTTATTCTGAAGGTTTTCTCATTACAATACGATTATGACGCCATCGTCAGTGCTACTGGCAGAATACTAGTGGCAGAATACAAGTACCGTTGGTAACTAGCAGTTGTTGGCAACCAGATAATTAATCACAGTTTGTTAACATGGATTTGTTTCAGAATGGAGAGGTTAGCTAGATGATTAAAGTTGACAACTAATTCGCTAAGTACAATACATAATACATGTTATCTACATTTCAAACAACATATAAAGATGGATTCTAAGTTAGCTAACGGTTTCCAGCATGTAGTAGTACACTACTGTTGCTAGCTAGCTAACTCAACTGTTCTGCTTCTCTTTTTCGTTTTTTATTATCTTGCTAGACTGCCTTTGACGTTGACGATGTGTTCGGTATCATCAAAGAGGTAATTTAAAAGAAAGTACCAAGTTAGTACGAGACATATTCTGCAATTAAATCTGATTTCAGTTTGTTTGCTAAGGATATCGGATAGTGACCAAGAGACAACAATGACGGGCTTTGACGACACAACGCAAATGTGGTATTCCTGCTGCAAATTCAGGAAGTTGTCTGATTTGTATTTTTTAGTCGGTGGAAGGAACCATGGGAGGAAACACTTTCCAACAGAGTAGAGTGGACCAATGGACCTCGAATGTCGTGGAGCAGTGCCTGAGTCAACTTAGCAAGTTGGGCAAGCCTTACAAGTACATCGGTATGTACAATAACTGTAGTTAAAGCAATCAAAAGGGAATGTTTGATTTTGTTAGATCAAGTGATACAGTACATACTTCACTTACATAAAAAAATAAAGGATGAATATAAAAGAAAGGATAAAGAGTTTCTGTACAAAGTGATGACATAGGCTTGTGTGGAAAAAATATGTCAAGAAATGGTAAATATTTAAATTGTGAAAACAGTTGTTGTGAGACCGGTGCTTATGAATAAGACTCAATACATACAAAAAAAGGAAATAAAATCAGTATGAATACAACAACTTAATTGTGCTTTTAGTTTCTCTCTTCAGGCCTTGGCACCAATAACCAAACCCTCTGTTTTATCCTTGTTTAGTTGCAAGAAAGGTTTCGCTATCCATTTATTTATGTGGTTGATGCATTTAATCAAGATGTCAGTAGGGCCGAAATCATCAGGGTATACAGAGATATACAGTTGTGGACCAACAGTGTAACCTTTAAAATGAACACCTTGCTTTCTAATGATGCTGCCAACCATTAACACTAGGAGGGCCAAATGCCTACGTTAATTGGCGTCTGACTTTGTAATTAAAATTTAACTGCTATTTTGAAAGCTACACCCTCCTCCTTCCATGACTTTTCCTAAATAGGCGTATATTATATTGTTCCGTTGTCAGAATTCTAAACTCACAGAAAGAAAACTATTTAGAGACTAATTACTTGGTTTTTTTTTTACCCTGTTTTCAGACTTAAATCGCCAATAGCCCCAGGCGTTGGTACCCAAATGGTACCCAGGCACTAATCACCCCTCACTGAATGCATGACGTCAATGGATGAATGCACGACACTCCCAGATGAATGATCAGAGCCTTGGTTGAATTTGAATGAACTTACAAATGAAATACAAGATTTCCATGACCATTCAAAAACTTAATTAGGCTATTTTTGAAACATAATACAAACCATATAGGCTACTTATCACACATTACTGTTTTTCAATAGGAGATTCAGCTTATTGTGTAGGCTAATTCATCAAATGTAAATCTAAAATGTAAATCTACAAATGTATTATGCTAAATAATTATTCACGAAACGACCTACCAAGGATATTGTTTACCAATCACCAATTACCAATTCAACAAACATATTGCAAGTTACTGTTATTTTAGGGAAGAGTAACTAAATCGCACACACATCCTATCATCTCTCTTTGAATTTTCTCTGCATATTTTACTAAAGTTTAATATTCTACAAATGTATTAGGCTAAATAATTGTTCACAAAACGAAATTCCAACAATATTTTTCACCCCTAGAGCTATGCATTGGTGTTGAGATCAAGTCAATAGCCCCACTAGAACTCCTAGGAGAGACCTGCAAAGACAAGTCGTTCACATAGCCTATTCATTTTGGACCTCGTCTTTTTCAAATAACTCCTCGCAGTATTTCGACAACTTATTCATGTCACCTGTAGACAAATCTAATATGCCACTAATCTAGGAGACTAGAACTATGCATTGGCGTTGAATCAAGTAACCATGCTTTAGACCTATGTATGGCTATTCATGTGGATATCTTCTATTATTCGCAAACTGGTTGATAATGTCTGTTATTTTACCTTGTACATCACCAAAATGAGATCAAAATAAAAACTAAATTCTAATGGATTTATTTTTGAATAATTTAAGTGTTGTTTAATTTCCATTTTGTACACTTGTAGGGCCTAATAAACAAACAAACATACTATATAGCCTGTGTTCTTAAAAATAATTGTTCTATGTATTCTTTTTTTAGTCGTTTTTTTTTGTATGATTAGACCTTCGGTACAAAAACATTCTGGTATTTTTTCAAATTCATTAACCAATTAATACAAACAAATTCTGTAATTCATTATTGTTTAGACTATTATATTGTATATAGTTTGATGAATACCCAGTAGATGAAATGATGCTCTGGCTGGATGGTGATGCTGCAGGAGAATGTGTATGCTAATAGGGCCAATTCGTATGCTAATAACGAGAAACGGTGTTCGGCTCTGGCTGTTAATGTTCGTTTGAAAGGCTTGGCGGTCCTAGTGTTAAAATAATGTGCCCTCCATAATTGTGTTGTGACAGTTAAGTCAAAATTGCTCTTTTGCTGTACACTGAAGGCATATAATCAGACAATTAAAATATGAATGAGGCAAAAATACATACTGTCACTTTTTATTTGTGTCCATTTCAACTCCTATATGTTTTACCAACCAAGACATCACTGTGAAGTGTTCCCTACCCCCATTTCATGTAAGCGTAAGTATTGGGACATTTAGCTCACAGGTGTTTCTAATACAGCTCCGCAAAAAATTAAGAGACCATTGCACCTTTGTCTTTCCTTTCCAAAAAAGTCAAAAAGGAAGGTTTTGAGTGAGGAACAGAAGGGTTAAAATTAAGAGACCACTGCAAATTGAACACTTCTGTTCCTCACTCAAAACCTTCCTTTTTAACTTTTTTGGAAAGGAAAGAAAAAGGTGCAGTGGTCTTTTAATTTTTTCCAGAGCTGTACATCAGGTGTTTTCTGTTGCATTGATTGTTCACACAGAAGAGCTGTGAATGTGTAGATTGTTCTATCCTTTGCTTTTTTTTCCATTTTGGAGACTGCATTTGGTGTCAGTAGGTGTAATCCAACATGAAGACTAAGGTGCTGTCTATGAAAGAACAACAAGCGATTTGGATGCTAAAAGAGGAACTCAATTAAATAAACTGTTTGGAATGTCCTGAAAAAGAAAGAAACCACAAGTGTCTTCAAAAATTGATAACAACTAGGTTGGCCATGATAAAAAACAGCTGTTGATGACAGAAAAATTACCATGAAAAACTTGACTAAAATAAGTGTCTGTTAAGTCATCAACAGCCTCCAGAATGCTGGGGTGAAAGTGTCACAATCCACTCGCAGAAGACTGAAGAAATGTGGAATGTGAGTTACTGAGGGTGGGGATTATTTATCTGTCTCCTCTCCACAGTGACCTGTATTATCATGCAGAGGAACGGAGCAGGTTTACAGACAGCCAGCTCATGTTTCTGGGATGATACCACTGACGGTGAGAATCCTTAACACAGACATTCAATCTTTACAACAACCAGATTATATGAGAGTCTAGCAATGGAGTTTGTGTTACGGTTTCCAATTAACTTTCTCTTCCAGGAAGCTGTACATTTAAGTGGGAGAATGAGTCCATGCACTGCATCGTCACTGTTTTTGGTCTGGCCATCTAAACCAACTGCTTTCGTTCAACAGTTTACCACTGTTTTATTTTCATTTTATTTTGTGTGTTTAAGGCTTGGCTTACTCCAAGGTTTTTTTTACTAGTTCTGAAGACTTTTGTGAACCTGTTTGTTTTTGATGTTGGGATTTCTATTGACTTTTCAGTAATTTTGTTTTCACTATATTTTTTTGGGCAACCCTTCACAACCCTGTAGAAAGCATGTTGATGCCCAAATGTTGGTAGTCACAAGTTTTTATCCCCTCCTAAATTTGTGACATTCAATATAAAATAATGACATTACCTCATCTCAGCAACCTTCCAGCATTCCCATGTATGACATTCACATCATTTCTTATTACTGATTATTCAACAATAAGTATTTGCTGACGTGCTGGGTGAGCACAAAGGGACATCTCATTCAACCTGGACTGCTGTGAGACAATTTGTGCTATGCCCTCTGCTGGTCCTCCGGGCACAGTTGGTAACAAATACTAACCTGTTGACAACTTATTAATAAACTATTGAGCAAATACTCTTAGTTCCCTAAAATATAACAGCTGTGTATGAGAAGTGTGGTGATTTACCAATTATTCAAATGATATGAATGGAAATACCCTCAGATTAATGCCAGATTGTCTGCACTCATTTTATTTGGAGTGCAGGGCCTAAAGAAAAATATATTTCACTTTTCTGTCATTTTTGTGTTTTAACATGGTGCCAAAGTCAAGGGACAGTGTTTATCATTGCAAATCAAGAACAGTCTGTGCAAAGATTATGTAGAATGGCACTATATGTAATAAGACAATTCCCAGAGACATGCACGTCTCATGAATTAGGTGAATGAATAGATTGCCAATACATAGTAGTGCTTTATTTACATGAGATACAGTATTTACAAAGTGCTGCTCAGTCCTTGAAAATAGGGATGCTTTAATAATTTAGTGAAGAAACAGTCCCCACCATAAAATCATGTTTATTACTCAAACTTTAAAATAAATACTTCCCAATAAAACTTTCCCAATAAAGCTATGTAAAGAATCTCCATCACAAACATTCACATCCCCGATTTTTTTAAACAAGTGTTCTTTAAGACTTCAGTCAAAGTTTTGGAGGAGACCCCTGACCTTAAAATTACAAAGTGAAAAAAGGCACAATTTTTATTTCAACACATTTGTAGAGAATCAGTATTTGATATTTTGTCTTCAAAAGAAACAGAGCTGCGTTCAGTTAGCTTATGCATTCTGAAAAGTTCATAGGAACAGAAACAGTGATGTTCTGAGCAACCAGTTTGAAATCGGAGAGGGTTGGGATTGTGGGTATGACCAATTAAATACTGTCCGTCACTCATTGCTTCAAACCACATTGACCAAACTGTAAGCGTGCCTCAAAATAAGGTTTGGTGCAAAAGTTCAGTTAATTACTAATAGTTCTGGAACATAGCAATTGTTCAAGCAAACTGAATGCACCTCAGATCATCAATTTGGTTTAGACAGAAAACAACAATTTGTTAGTGATGTGCCTGTCTTCCAACTATTGAGTACAGAACTGAAAAAAAAAGTTAAAACAATGAGCAACAATGTTATTTGGTAATATTACATAAATATGCTGTTAGAAATAATTAATGTTTCACAAGTCACATTTTACATTACATTCCAAACCTAAAGTATTAAGGGAAAATGTAATCATTTTTTACCTGAATGAAGTCAAGAGAAATTAATCCATTAGGTCTTTAAACCAACTTTATAACACTCTAAAAAGAAAAGTTTCTTGGAGCATCCTTTACTTTTAAACTGTGGGGAAACCCCTATAAGTTCTTCATGGAAAAAAGGCAAGGGTATTGTAAAGAACTATACTTGTTACTCAAAGAACCATATAAACAACCTACCCACTCAAATCTACCCCAAAAGGTTCTTTGAATGACCATTTAAAAAGTGGTTCTTGGAAAACTTCAGGTTCCCCCAATTTGTGTGAAGAACCCCTATCCAACCCTCCAAGAACCTTTTCTTTTTGAGAAAAAAGAAAGTTTAAGAAACTTTAGCCACTCCTAACTAAAAATCCATGGGGAAAAAATTGTGGGCATGTTAAAAAATATTTCCAAATCACATGAAATCAACATCACAAAACTGAAGTTTGTAAAGGCTGTTTAAAGACAACTGAACCATGAAAACCGCAACTTCCAAGCAGAGGAACCAACATGTTGAAAACAAGTGGAAAAGTAAAATTCCTCTAATTAATTGCTTCAGGAATGTGAAAACTAGTAAACAAAAACCTGTAAACTGTAATTAATAACAATACGGTATCAAGTGCCATAATCGTTCAGCAAAAAAAATAAATTCAGACACTAGGAGTGCAGTCATATTTGCTTCACAAAAGAATGGATTGGCAAAGAAAGGATTGGTACAACTGATACCTACAACTTCTCCAGTTCCGCCTTTCACTACTAGGTAAAACAAATCAGGGGGTTGTTGGGTAATTATTCCCGAAAAGCTCACAGCTATGGGTATTAGTATATTGATGGATGCGTGCATGTGCAACATGCATGTGTCTGGTTCATACTCTGGATGTAAAAAAAAAAATAGAAGTAAATTCTGTCTGTCCACTGGTTTTACAACCATTCAAACAAACCCAAAGAAATAGAAGAATATGCTGTAGTGGTTTATCATTAATAAAAATTACATTCTATTTCTGTATAAATAAATCCTATGATCAATATTGGCACACTTCCCTTTTACTGTTCATCTAAACCCTTACATTAAGAAATGTTTAAGAACAGAATCATTGTTTTGATGTGGCTAGTTGAAATCCCTCTAATGTGCTCAGTCAGTTAAAAAATGACACTGACAAAAATGTCTGACCACACCTGCACAGCTTTCTTTTGTTTTAATATACATTCAGAATACGCAATTTCAGTTTTTCTGTTTAAAAATATATTTATGCACAGTTACAGTATGATTCTATTTGCATTATTAATGCAAACGTTCCTTATTTACAAATGGTGCTGCACTCAGTGTATATTCTATCCAATAATTCCACCTGGATCACAGGGCAGTGAGTGACGCACTACTTCGGTTAGGGATCAGTCGCTCTCGCTCTCCCCCTGGTACTTGGCTGTTGCTTTGATGGCCCGGCCATTTTGCAATGGCATCTCTTCATAGTCGCTCCTTTACAGAAGAAAAAGAAAGCTATTAATCTGACTAGAAAAACTTTCAAAAGCCATTTGAAACAGACATTTATGGAATTTGATTGCTAGGTTGGAATTCAACTGGCAATAGGGACCCCTAAAGCTTCTCCAAAAAAAGACAAAAAGGCAATGAGAAACGATGAATTAACATGACCACTAACCCATATATGACTTCATCATCTGAGTCATTGAGCATGGAGAATGCAGGATTATCCTTCAACTGGGAGTCTGATGCAGAAAATAATAACTGGTTAGTTATTACCATGTCAATTTTATCTTTCAATCATTATTGCATGTTTATTGCAGTTGTCATTTCTTTTTTATTGAAGGATTACTTACCATAGAGGGCATTTTTTGAGGGTGAATACACAAATGCTAATGTGTACAAATAAAAGTTGAGTAATCCATAGAAAGATAAAAATTCAGCTGGTATGTCTGGAGTTAAGGATTTGCAAACAAGTTAATGTCATCTGAGGCACACGGAATGGTCAATAACATTTTAAACACTCAACTACTGACATCAGCATTTAATATAGAAGAGAAGTCACTGGCAAGATGAATTAAAAAGGATATAGTTCTGGTAATGGGTTGACAACTCAGCCACAAAGTTGTCTTGCAAAGCCTTGGAGCCAAACCTCAGGTAAAGTATCACCATACTATAGAG
>JACXGI010000165.1:139047-178424 GCA_016801175.1 Esox masquinongy | reverse complement strand
AACCGTGAAGCATGGAGGTGGAAACATCATTCTTTGGGGATGCTTTTCTGCAAAGGGGACAGGACGACTGCACCGTATTGAGGGGAGGATGGATGGGGCCATGTATCGCGAGATCTTGGCCAACAACCTCCTTCCCTCAGTAAGAGCATTGAAGATGGGTCGTGGCTGGGTCTTCCAGCATGACAACGACCCGAAACACCCGAAAATGCAAATTAATTATTTAAAAATCATACAGTGTGATTTTCTGGATTTTTGTCTCTCACAGTTGAAGTGTACCTATGATAAAAATTACAGACCTCTACATGCTTTGTAAGTAGGAAAACCTGCAAAATCGGCAGTGTATCAAATACTTGTTCTCCCCACTGTATAGACACACATTAGCTCTGGCCCCACTTATCCGTTACAGGACCCAATCAGAGAAATCTTTTCAGGTTTGGTGACCAATCAGACATTAATTTTTTCAAATGGAAAGTCTGTTTAGATTCAAAAGCAGAGAACAAACTAAGGTTGGTGGGCATTGCGAAGCATTTTTGTCAGACCATGGAGTTCAGTGTAGCTCTGCGAAGTGTCGAAAGTGACTGAACATAACCGTAGCCAAATCCCTACTCTACTTTTCCCTTATAAACAACATTGCCTGGCCCGCTGCTTAAACAATATAAGAACAGGCAGATGCCAAAAGGCACAGTATTGTGTCTCTTGTACCTGCTTTGGACATTAAGAAAATATTAATTGTCAATCCTCATTTACAGAATCCAGACTCGTCCACACCTGGCAGTGACAACTGACCTAACCAGTGAACCACTAGGCTAATCCACTTCTACATTTCCAACATTTAGATACTGGTCCAACAGGATGGCACACCATCCCTCTACTTTATGAGGCTCTAACACTAAATCTGTCAGTCTGCTGGGAATAAAATGAGTTTTAATTATATATATATTTTTAAATCACCTTATTGTTTTCATATCTTTAGACAGGAAGTGTGGAATGGGACTGTTAGTTTGTGTATATGTGGAAACCAGAGGGCCATGTCAGTGCCAAAAATCACACTTACGTGACCAGCTGGCCCAACAAGGCTCTTTGCTTGAGTCTGTCTTTGTGTGCTTGCATGTGTAGCCATCCCTGACACGTGACCCCGATCCAGAGGGCACATGTAACGACTGCGCTAATGAACGTGAATGCATGTGTGTGTGTGATCTTAGCATCCAGTCTGACGACCAACAACATCAAAGCATATTTTTGGTTAAAAATTAGGGTAACCAGATTCACAGATGCTGAGATCATGCAGTTCGAAAACTAGCCTTGCTTTTAGAGCAATATTTTGCAGTATAGTGAGACTATATGAACAAAGGCCAGGTAACACTCTGTCTGATAATTGGGATGGATGGAGAGCAGTCTAATGTTTAAACACTAGCCCCGATACTCTGTTTCTGATCCCTGTAATGTTTTCTATTTACAACCCACATTTGTTTGACATTTGTCTTCTGCTGAGTGAACTGAACAGTACTTTGGTAAATTTTCCCAATTATCATCTATAAAAAAGACACCTCAATCTAATCTGCTCCTTCATTTTCATCTCTAAATGTCCTGACAGTTATACCTGCCCCCGGCGTACATACCTTAGGATCCGTGGTGGCTCCTTGTCACGTTCCATGGAAATAATTCAATTCGAGGGGGATTTTGAGGCCATGTTCAGTGTGTGTGTGTGTGTGTGTGTGTGTGTGTGTGTGTGTATGTATGTTAATATAAGGAAACGAGAGGAGAGAGGGCAGTAAATCTGAGTCGGGAGGCCTACCTGTACACAATATGTTGAATGACACCCTCAAACACTAACTCCATGACTGGCCCAAACAAAACAGGGCCTGTTCCTTCAACAGTACCTCTACGTGAGGGAGACACACAGACCCACATACCGCCAGGAATCCTCATTCTCTCAACATGGCACGGCCAAAAGTAACACGGGTGTCTGAAGCTAAATAAATCGTCCGGATCACTTGACTCCCATAAAAGCCGGCTGGGCAGCCTGTCATTCCGGGATCCTGAGGTACAACCACACAAGAATGCATTATTACCTGAGATTTCCTGCTTTTACAGTGAATTCCCTCCTGGGTGGTTGGGAGTGTGCTTACATTCCCTGTCTCACCTTTACTGATTCAGTTCATTGCATCTGTCCAACAAAAAGGGATATAGAGAATCTACTGTGGTTAGTTCTATAATTTTCTAATTTGCTTTCTCATTGTAAGTTTTTGTTTTGTATTTATTATTTCATTATTATTATCAATGTATGTTTTATTACTGTTTGCTTTGGCACTGTTTATTTACACATGATCCTCATTAAATAAAGCAATTTGGGAGAGAGACAGGGAGAGAGCAAGGGAAGGAAAGAGGAGAGAGACAGAGAAATAGACAGAGACCAAGTGAGAAATGGGTAGAGAAGGAGAGACAATAATAGGAAAGAAGACAACAGAGGGGGAGGAATAGAAAAGGGGACTGAGAGCAGAAAGAGCTTTTTAGGTTCTACTATCCTTTGAGCTGAGTAACTAGACAACAAGAAATGCCTATCACAACAACAAAGCAAATGGGCTGTACTAACAATCTACTAGTGAAAGACATGCTCCACATGCCTCTTAGGAAGAATGAGAGAGAGAGAGGCAGCTAAAGAGATTGAGACGAGGGAGAGAGATCATACAGTTAACACATTCCCTTCATGCTCATTCTCTCTTCGACTCTCCCCCCTTCTCTGAGTTCACCACACTCTCCTATCCATGTAGAGGCCCACCTCCACCACCTCTCTGCAGGCATTAACAATAAATATACTCCTCACCTGCAGCTAAGAGGAGTGATCCAGATTTCCAGTAAGTGATTACTCATTCCCCTAGTGTAATAATACTGTAGATATGTCACTATTACATAATGTTCTCCACTTACACTAGCTCCAGTGTTTGACAAGCCCCTAGGTACAACTACATGCATGCAGACACTCAGTACCATGACTTTTCTCATAAGGTTGCCCTTAGAATTTTCACACGTTTCTGTCTGCAGATTATCAGGGTGCAAGGAAAGACCTTGTGTCTGTGTTCATTGGTCTTTGAGTGTGTGTTTGTTTGTCTGTGTATTCGTGTGTGTGTACACATGTAGGAAAACCAATCCTACCCAGAAGAATTAGTGACTGTGTGGTGAGTGACTCTGGTTGTTTCCAGATGTTTATCAGTTCATAACGTCATAGAGAACAGGCAGTCTCTCTGTATGAACAGAACACAAGTGTAGTACAGAACAAACACACACACACACACACAATTGTTTTTCCTATCCTTGTGGGGACCTCAGACCTAACCCTGAAATCAATATGCCCTGTTCTCTAGCCCTAAACCTAACCTTAGCCGAACCCTAACCACAATAGCCTAACTTTTGCCTAAACTGAACCAAGCCCTAACATCTCACCCTAACTGGTAATGCCTACACCTGAGCGTAACCCCAAATCCAACACTATGCCCAATAGTACAATTTTCCATAGACATAACCCCTGAGCTGGAAATCACATTTTTCCTAGTGGGGACCTGCCAAAAAAACTTAAGACCTATTTTTTCAGGTTTTTCAATCAGAGCTGTAAATGTTAGTAAATGATGAAGCACTAGGCTGAGTTCACCAGTTTTGGGAAGTTCCTAAATAAGACCAAAATTACCAGGTAAAGAGTTCATAACCAACAGTTGACCAAAATGAATCATTTTCACTCTTCCTTTTTATTTAATTATTTAACTGGTTAGTTCTGAACTCCCTTAACTTGGTCATTTAGGTCTTAATTATAAACGTCCTTAATCCTGTGAACACAGCCTAATACTCCAGTACATTTTACACCTCTGCACACACGCAGGCAAGCAGGCACTTCCAGGCAGCTGCTGTGCTCGGCTTGAATGTAACCGGATTATATTAAGTCACCTCTGGAGGCTGGTGCTGTTGGCCAACAGAATGAACAGGTCACAAGTCTGACCATGGGAAGCTGAACATTTATGTAACACTCCAGACACAAACACACATATCGTGAGTAAAGTGCCAATGTTTGTTTCACAGTGGTCGGTTGACAACGAATTTTGTTAGAAAGAAATTGCTCAGCGATTAATAGGCTACTAAGCAGATCGCTAATGACTGACTGATTAAAGGGAATACAGCGTGTGACCTGATACATCCCGTCACGATCTCTGACAGTCCGAAGTGCGCATCTTGCCAGATAAACACCAAGGTAAACAATGTAGTCTATCAGTTGTCGGGGTCAAGTAACCATATCCCACAAGTGCTTACTGAAAGAAGCACCGGTCGCCGTATCAGTCGGCACAATGGAATAATTGTGTAGGCACACAAATCACGTGTGTTCACTTGTTGGAAAATGTGGCACATCTCTCTGGCACAATGAAGCATATTAATATTTGAAGTTGTCGGTTTTAGGTTACATGTCAACTCTTCAATCAAATATGTACTTCCAGATTAGGTTACAAATATGAAATTACGTAATTCAGTAATTGGAAAGAATGTGGCAATATATATATATATATATATATATATATATATATATATATATATATATATTGCGAATGAATAGGCTAACAGTACATATTTTGTACCGTACTATCTCCAATTTCCTCGGTCTGTGTGTGTGTGTTTGATACAGCCCGGTTCGCCCAATGGCGATACAAAGGCTGTATCAAAATAAAAATGTTAGGATAGGCCTATGCATTGCCAGAGGTGAGGGCTGCTAACAACATACTAACTAACCTTGCCGTTAACTTGCCGTAACACGTCCTCCAAGAGTGTGGCCGTCTTAACCCGCGAAACAACTTAAAATGTATACAGGGGCATATTATAGCCTACACGTTGCCTGCTGAATAGTATCGGCTACACCAGAATTAATCAAACCAAAATGTAAAACTGCGCAAGTTATCTTACCGAGATACTGTCGGATGTCCAGCAGAATTTTCGGGGGTCCTCCGTTTAACTGGTAGAACAGAGACCCAAAACAGAAGAGGAAAAGAGCAGCCATGCAGAAACCATAACCTCGCAGTGAAAAACGGAACGGAACCGCCGAGAGAAAGCCGAACTTTTTGTGGTTCCGATCTCTAATGTGGTTTGGAGTCTGGTTGTTGTGAAAGGGACTGTTGCTGATATTCTTCATCATCTCCTCCTCACAAAGCTCCGCCGAGAGCGGTAGTCACCCATCCGCCTGTGGACAGTGACACTTCTTGCTTTGATATCATTTGAAGCGGACACTATTCGGAAACGCATCCACCCGCCGCCGCCACGAGTTCTTTGCTTGGTTTTCGCCTGCGTTCGGTCCCTCTCGCCCGTTCTCGACGGACTATTTCTGCGAATGAAGTTGCGCGTCCATCCTTCCACTGAAATTTTTGTGAGCCAGCGACGGTGTCAGATTACTTAACATGGAAGAAAAAGTTCAGCACATAAGGGTTGTTTTAATTGCAGTGAGTCTAGATGCAAAACAGCGTCACCATGTGTATAGACAGACAGACTACAATTTTAGGCTCACTCATTTATTTAACATATTTACACTCATATTTGCATATAAATTAACAATTAAATGCGAGCTATCACATACACATCATACATTGTTGGCACTTAAAGGCATTTATTTATATAAGGAAACCAGTAGGCTATGGAGGTTTGTTCTCGAAGTAGGCTAGAATAGGCTACTACACAGTGTAGGATTTTAAATGTGAATTTGTATTAAGTTGTGCATAAGCAGTTTTTAGTCAATTAACGCGTAATATACTGTCGCTAAAACATTTTAGACTAAACAATAAATTAGTATATCTTTAATAGCCAGCTGTCTACATCTACTTCTCGTGAATTAGCTAATTATTCTCCCTCTGCTGGCAAGTCTAACGTTTTTGCCCACACTTTGTACCTCACTGTGTTAACAGAATCACATTCCATGCAAATGGTGATTAATTGGACTACCTCGAACATGCTTAAATTTCAGAAAGGATGCACAGATGCTAATTAGGCCTTACATGTGTATTACCTGAGGGAATGTATGTCTACTTAAGCAAGAGGACCAGTCAGTGATTGGACCTCCTATCTTAACTCCCTCACTTGAGTGAGCGAGTTTATACTTTCCCTCAGGCTTGGACTAAAGACTCCGTAGAAACATCCACCGCAACCTGTAGTGACTATCTCCGTCTAACTGACACCTGCTTCCTCCTGAGCACGTGACCTGACTGGAAGAATTTATGGCAATCATACAACAGCTGGAGCCAGATTTGGACAGAAGGCAATACAGTAACCTGCCACAGCAGCTTGACACAAACATTGTATAAAAGTCCTCTTACATTTTCTTATGGTAGACGTTGTATAGTAAACAAGAAAATCATGTCCGCCCCTATGGTATGCTCCCATGGTGAGTTTATTTGAACGCACAAAAACAGACGTTTCGAAGATTCCATTTCGATCCGTTTTGTGCTTTCAAATAAATTCACTTTGGGATCATACCTTTTCACCTTTCCCCCGAAACTGTATAGTGGTCACCTCTGGCTAGAAGCTAAATGGGTCAAGCTTGATGTAGCCTGTAAGGAGTTAACTTTCTTATATTTACCATTGTGTCATTTATCAGACACTTATCCAGCAGTGATTAAATACATTTTAGTTACAAAAGTGAGGGAATGAATGAGACAAATGCAAGCTGTTGATGATTAGTTGGCCATAGTGCGCCAGATTGGAAATGTAGCAAATTTTGGCTAACCTTACACTACTTCTACTCCGCTAAATACATTGACACAAAGTAGAAAATGCTACACCATGTTAATATTATGTAAAAAGACTGGTCCCCAGGCTGACATGAACTCAATTTGCAAACAAACCCCAATGCCAGACTGAGTCCATAGTGCTAATGAACTCAAGCCTGGTAATATCATGTTTTTTGTATGTTGAGATGTATCATCTGCACATAAAATTAGGTCTAATATAATGAAGACATTAGGCTGGCATTGGATAACGTGTGGGTAAATTTTAAGTGTTAGCCACAGTACAGTCCAGTAACACTCACTGCCCACCCCTTACATCAAATAAAGGAGGCATGTATGTGTTTGTGCCAGTCGAAAAATAAGCACTCACATAGGTGGCTCTGAATAAGACCATTTGCTAAGTGAATTAAATTTAAACTGTAAAAAAAATGTGTCGATTCAGCACACACAAAGGATGGCAAGAAAAAGGTTTTATTATATATCAGAATGACAAATAGCTATAGACATTGTTTTGTTTCAATACTCAAGCAAATCTTTATAGACAATCATTAGCAAGTTGAAACCAAATAAAATCATTTGTACACTTAATTTACAATACACACTGTAGCTTTTCACTAGCTAAAGCAATATGCAGGAAGGTATTGCTATTTGTATAGTACAGTTAATAATTACAATTGATATGAAAAGCCCCCAAAAAATAAGTTATTTAAATACCAATTACATATACAGAATGTGCAACTCTTGTTAATCATTTTATATATGTAATTACTTTGTTTTTCAAAGACTGCTAAATAAAATTGGAAGTTAAAACATTGGAACAGGTTAAATGAATGAATAATTACATTTGTACATTGACTTGGCATTGATAACTCAATACAAACCTAACTACATACCGGTATAACCCATTTAAACCCTTTACATTACCTGAAAATGAATGTCTGCACACAGACTTAAAGACATTATGCCAATTTAGTCTTAAAAATTGATTTTACTTTCTAAAGTGCATTTTACAGTAACAGTATATTCTTTTCCTTTACAAAATACATCTTCATTGTTAGTTTTTTTGATTTTCTCCTGCTACTTGTGCCTTGTGTCACAAACTTGGAGCACCACTAGGACTGAAGAGAAAAGGCATCAAACATCAATCGAGTGTCCACTGCAAAAGCTTTGCCTGTGTCTCACCACTTTTAAACTTTTGTTTTGAAAACTGACAGCTACGGATAACATGTGCATACTTTTTCCAATTATAAGTACTTTACACAACCATTGACAATGAGCAGGGGTGGGGGGTCCACTCAGAATGAGGATGGACTGGGAATCCACTGCTAAGTACTAGCAGGTCTTATTTGTTGGTCAGGGAATGGGTGATCAGTACATCACTACTGAAGTGACCGGTCAGATAACCTTCTCGCATTCTCATCTGTCCTCTCTGTTTGAGACACTCCCCTTCTTCCTACAAGGCAGCCCCGGTCGGACACGATAAGCCATACATTAGCTGGATCTCTCGGACAGCTGGAGTCCTCCTCTCTGCTGCCTCCCTTTGGGTCGTGTCATGTACTAGGGCTCAGACTGTCTGCAGCATTTGTATTACCATGGCATGGCTGCATCAGCCTGTTGGTCATGGGACGCTCGGCTTAAGTCCGATTTCCCTGTGGCTGGACAGCAGGGAAATGACATGCAGAGCTATGTGACTCCTAGGGTATGTGCACTTGTGTGTGTGTGTGTGTACTTTATGATCACTTTGATCCCACACATCTGCAGGGAACTAATGGTGCGTGTGTGTGCGCGCACCACTAACAATCACAGTCATCAAACTGTTGCACGTTCTGAACAAAGAGGCCTGAGATGACTATGGTCACAATCAAGCCTTAGTCTAGGGGGAATGCAGATGGGGTTTAATTGCCCATTTGAAATGCCGCAGAGTACACAAATAGACATTATCTAACTGTTTTCTTTTACATCACAGTAAAGCATTCAGCTCAGATAGATATACGTAGACGATATTGTCTGCAAAGAAAGCTGATCTGCCATGAAAAGCTATTAGAGCGGTGTTTTGTAGAGAGCCTTGTTGTAAGGGGTGACATATGGAAGGATTACATGCAGCCGTGATATGTTTGTACATCTGCAACATCCTCCGATATATGAACCTCATGTCAACATCCGTCTGTCTGTGCCTACTACCAATGACAGACATGGCCTGAAGACATTTCAAACCTTGACATTTCACAAAGCGGACAAACAGGTACTTATTGGACTTACATTGTAATAACACCTTGAAATTAGAATATATGATATGGCATATTACAAAAAGTATGATAGAAAATTAGGTTTTTAAATCAACACAACAACATTGTTTGCCCAGGATGTTTTTTCGTGTCGTGTTTTAGTTGATTAATCTACAAGAAACCCCATTCTCCATTCTGCTGTAGCATTAAGCAACGGATTAACTACAATGGTGAAATCAGCACACTGGGGGAAAAAATGCTTTGGCCAAGCTACAAGGTACTGTGCGGTGCTTTCAACTCACACAAGTGATACAAATCAAGCACTTCTGAAACAGGGACAAACATCAATAAACAGTCTTTTATACCTTTATATAAAAAAGTCCTACTTAAAAGAGTGTGTGCTGTTTTCCTTAAAGGCCATTTTTATCAGTCTTGTGTTTTTAAGACTTGGGGAGGAGGATTCAGAATTGGAAACACTCAAGAGTAGAGTCAACCGTTTTAAAGGCGTCTGATAAATGTTCTGGGCAGTCAGACCAATGTAATGGTAAACATCTGAAAGAGACTAATAAAAAGCGTAAGATTGATAAAAACACAGGCAAATAACAACAACTTTGCTGTTCATAAGTCTCAAGTGTGTGCCGGTTTGCCTGTATTTTAAGTCCATCAAAAAGTCTTAAATGATTCTGAAAGTTGTTCTGTGCTCAACTCCACAGTTATTCAGTCCTGCATTTTATTTGCTTCTGTGCTTTAATCTAAAACGTGCAGTTTGTATTCTGAGCAGACAGTTGTGTCTTATCTGTCCCATTTTCACCTGGGTTGGTTCCACAATCACAGTTATGACTGTGCGTCTCTGTGTTCGCCGACAAAACGGGCCTCGCTGACCAGTCTGCGGGCGTGCCTCTCATCCCTCACCCCGGCCTCCCACACGGCGCTCTCCGTCAGAGAGGACATGCAGCCCAACGTCCCAAATCCTGCTGCCGCCAGCGGCGTGGCATACATTGGTAGGCCGATGGAGACCAGCCAATCAGAGACAGTGCTCACGTGACCCGGAGAAAGAGGCTTCCGACACATTTCGGTTAAACCTCCAAATGGGATCTGAGGAACACCGGAGGGGATGGGGGGGGGGGTTGACAGTGAGGGATTTTGTGTAATAATCATATACAAAAAACAGCAATGACACCGTAAACGTGCCATTGTCGAAAAACGTGCCATTTTTGCTCTGGTGACCACGTACAGTAAGCTATTTCATCTTATTTAATGAATAAAGCCTATTATAGATGATAGAAATATAGACAGATGATACTGTAGATTGGTAGAGAGACGTGCAGTACATTACTCACTGCCATGCGGTGTTGCTTGCGGAGCAGCTTGACACGGACCTGGTCCAAAGCCGAAGCCACATCAGTCACTGCCTGCTCCAGGTCCTCACTGTATCTCTGCACCAGGGCCTGCGGGACACCACACCGACCATGCTGGATGGAGAAAGGAAGGGGGAGGTGAGAGGGAGAGAAACTGGGGCATAATTAAAGGGTGATAACATGATTGTAATTGCGTCATTTGCACGCAACGTCCAACTGGAATTTAACTAAGTTCTAAACACCCCTCCGAATTGAATTGTGTGTGTGGGGTAAACGGCCTTGTGACACATTCTTTCGCCATTTTGGATTGGGGATTTGATCTAGCAAGCTTTCGGTTCCTGGCGGAGCATCGCTTATAACTAGGCTACCTGAGGTAGCAAAGCAGTGAAGCTACACACAGAAACACCCAACATGTATACGGGCTGGAAATTTGCGGTAATGGCAACTCATCCACATTAGAACATTTCACTGATACTATTTTGCTGGAACCTCCTGGCGTAGAACATCAAGTCTATATTTCAGAGAAACAGCAGAAATTGCTCTGCTACAGTCTAGATCTCGATTAGACAAGCCAGAATAAGAAACCAAAATTAAATGATCTATTACATTATTCATTTATTTCAATAACCCTTAAGTTCCAGTAATGAACATATACAAAAACAAAACAGGATGCAGCAAGATCTAGACCACACTTTACAAATGTATGGCCTAAGGTCATGGTATATTTGTCAACCTAAGCCACAACAAAAACCTTATGTTTCAGAACCGGGGCTATGGCCTGACGTGAGAGATGGTTCTCTAAATTTATATGCTAATTCGAACAATACGAGCCTGCAGAGGCCCATTTTCGGTCTGTTTATGAAGGAATGAAGCAGACCAATAATGTGAAATAACGCGCTGGTGAACTGTTGAGCCACTTGGCTGGGAGATAAGCTCATATTTAATGGACAGAGTGTTCAGGGAGGGATAACGTTGTAATAATTTCCAGCTGAAAAGAGTGACAGATAGACAGGGCCACTCAAACGACATACGCCATCTCAATATGTTGACTGCTGTAAATTAGACTAGCCAGTGAATGCTATACATGAGGAGAGACTACAGGGACGGTAATTCTGAGGTGAAAAAAGAACCATATTGAAAACAGCTCTTTCTCGCTCTCTTTCGGAACGTTCCAGACACATTGAGTCATGGCCAGTGTCCATCCAGTTTCCATCCAGTCCAGGCCAAACTATAAATAGATCTGAACACAACCAAGTGTCCTGTCTGACCCTAGCATTGCCCTATTGCCAACACTGCATCCCTAGTGTCCGGACAGTGTCATTGCAGCATCATTCTTCACTGTCTCCAAGATATTTCTCATCCTTGCCAGGTCTCAGAGCCAGTCTGCGGTTGAACTGACAAAGATGGTGACCCAGATTAAAGAGCAAGGCTTTGTGTGTGTGGGTTTGCAGGAGACTGTTTATTAACCCCAACCCACCTGCTTTCAAAGAACCTCAGCCTTGTAAATTCCACAGACTATCACTACTTCACGCCCTAATCTGCCCACAGATTTCCCTTCACTTTGTGTGTCTCTCTATGTTGTCTGTATACCAAAGCAACCTACCGTTATTGTTCACAGAACCACTTGACAGGGTACAGTCTGGCAATGTCCAAGTCCAGTAATGCCATTTTATGATAAAAAAAAAATCAGAAGGGCTTGAGGGTTAGGAGACAAAACCCCATGTTTCTAATAAGGTATTAATTGTCTCATGCGGAATGGGCGAGTTATCAACACTGTTTATTAGAGTTCTTTTATTTGTGACATCTAAATTAAGCATACCCACAAACGTGTGTGGAATGTATTACCCTCCTGTTGTGATGTGGTGACTCTGTAGTGCATGTGTACATTCAACACAGTACTGACAGGTACAGAACTGTGCAAAAGTCTTAAGCACCTGAAAGTTGAACTGAAGTCATTTGGATAGCAAGTGTATATTTGTAAGAAATATATATACATATATTTAAAAAATATATATATATAAACAAAACCTTTTCTACCCAAATAAATGGCCTTAGTTCAACTTTCCAGTGCCTTAGACTTTTGCACTGTACTGTACATAACCACAAGTTACAGCACATGGAGTTACTTAGGTAGTTACCTTGTCTGAGTAAGGCTCTTCTGTGAGGTCGATGCCTTCGGCCTCCAGCCTCTGCTCCAGGATGCTGTGGAGATCGACAGCCATCTTGGTGTGAGACACCTTCCTGGTCACCGCCGTCTTGCTACCGCCTCCCTGGATCTGAGCCTGTGGACAGGCCGACTCCGGCAGGTCAGACAGCCAGGGAGGGGGCACTGCCGGTCGGGTGCCTGGTTCTTCCGCCTCCGGAGAGGCAGTGATGGTTGAGCTGGGGCTGGCTGGTGAGGGGGAGCCAGGCATACTGGAGGACTTGCTGGGGAGGGCTGGAGCACCAAGACTAGGGCTCACTGGAGGAGTGGGGGAGTAAGAATGGGAGAGGGTGTAGGAGTGAGAGGGGGAGGAGAGGAGTAGAGACTGGCGGGGCATCCCATTGGCCAGGCGCTCCTTGGACTTCTTGACTGGAACGGGAGGGGGCACCGGGGGCTTTTTGGGGTGGGTCCGGATGCTCCTCACCCCCAGCTGGGGTTCAGGAGGGCTAGGGAGACTCTCCTGGGCTCGGGGGAGCACGGCAGTGGGACACGGGGGTCTGAGTGGAAGCTGTGAGGGCACAGGTGGACGCTGAGAATGCCCTTTAGGGCTTAAAGCACTACCCCCATTCTGAGCCGGTGGAGAACCTCTATGAGCCTGGAGGCCCTTCCCTGGGTTATCCGACTTGGAGCCACCTTTAGCAGGACTGAACTTCAGGCTGTTGCCCTTCTTTTCAAAGGCCTGTTCCGAGTGGAGGTCTCCCAGGGAGTGAGATCTCTTCCAGGCCTGGGAGCCAGTGGCCTCCGGAGGACCATCCAGGTCCTCACAGCTGCGGCTGGCCGGCATGGGGATCCGGCGTGGGCCCTTCCTAAGGCCCAGCATGCTAAAGCCTCTCAGAGTGGGCTTGAGGAAGAAATGCTTGGTAAACTTCGCCGTTCGCTCCCTTTTGCTCTGCTGCAGGGCCTCATTGGACTGGGTCATGGGCAGGGTGGGATAGTTTGGGGACTGAAGGCCTGCGGAGGAACGGTTGGAGCGAGGCATCTTCCTGCTCTTGCCTGAAACAGAATGAAGCACATCCCTTTTCATTTACAAACTAGTGTCCCGTCTCCAGACTTCGTATTATATCAGATTAAGTAGAGTCATAACATGAAGAGATTGATAGTTATACAGATGTTATACAGATGTAGCATGTTTATTTGACCATTATTGTTGCAGCAAAATAATCAAACACAAACAAAATATTTCTGATTATGTGCATACATTTACCCCCAGGGATGGATTCAGACTTCTCTGTCAAGTAAATACCTTGTTACTCCAACTTTCACAGATGAAATTTCCATTTACATCTAGAAAGCAGTAGCTACCCTCAATGAACCCTAACCCTTCTGTGACTATGGAAGCAAAAAAACATCTAAGTAACTCCTTAAGTTTAGTAACTGTATGTTGGTTAATGTGAAAACATCCTCACTTCTTTATTGCCTGAAAAGTGAGCTGGGCCATTTGTACTGAATTTTATTTGATCAGGAATAGGCGTGAATCTGCACTTCTAAGAGATTGTGTGAATCTAAAATAACCCAGACACACACAGCTTTCACACACTGGTCTTGGACCAGCATGAGAAAGTACTCATAACTGAAAGTTACTAGCCAGAGTATTGTGCTTAACAAAATGAATTTATCTTTACAATGATAACAACCTTAAAAGCACAACTTTTAATGACAACCTTAAAAGCGCAACTCTTAATTACTGATGCAGGACGTAAGCATCTTAAACATCTGATAACCTACAAATTAACAGATCACAAGGGATAACTTACCATCGAAACTTATTACAGCAAAACAAAGATGTGTCTAAAAGAGCATAGATGCCAAAAAGAAATTAAATCAGTTTTGAAGAGTCTGCTGTTTTTGAAGTGATTTGTGATTTTTCCGAATGTTGGTGCCCTGTTTTTCCCTACAAAGCGAGGTGGTATCACATTTGGACTTAACCACCAAACCAGGCAAGAATCGAACAACTTATTTAATATGTATTTGATTTCCTTTCAGGGCACAAGACAGATGTTTTGACAATTGTCAGATGCCAGGTTTTAAAAATAAAATAATGCTCTAACACTCCAATACACAAACATATTACACAAAAATAATTGACCAGTGTGTTTTTCTCCCTGCAGCTTAGTGTATGATCCATGTTTACAAGTATGTAATGATTGTTTTCAGAAGACCATGTTAAATATGAACACTAAAAACATGTTCAGACCTGTGTTTTCCCCCAGGCAAGAATCGTACCGTCACTGTGCGAGGAAAACCTTCTAACACTACTTTTACAAAATAAAAATGTAGTTATTGAAAATCAAGAACATTTACATTCTTTATTCTTCTAAAGTATGTTCTTTAAAGCAAACATAGTTTATTCATGAAATGTTTTTGTTTTTTAGAAATAGATTTTTCATCAGACAGCGGCATTAAGTAGAATGTAAAAACCCTGTATTTTGATTTAATCATCCAGTTGTTGCAGGATTAATTCCCTGCAGTAGCAAACCTGCTCAAATTAAAATCTGCAAGAAGATGGTTGAAATAGTTCTGGATGTGGTAGAGAATGTATGACGAAGAATAAGGCAGAAAGGTTTGGCATGGAGAACGTCAAGACACAATGAGAGTTTATTAATGAAAACGAAAGAGAATTGAAATGCAGAATTGCCCAGGAAACGTTATGCAACTAATGACAAGTGTTACAACTGAGATGTAGAAGAGAGGGGGACAGAGGAAATAGAGGCATGAAATAAAGCAAGAAGGCCAGAGTACGTTCCATCACGGAGGTGGTTTATTCCACAACTTAAATCTCTAGCAGGGTAGATGGCACATCTTTCAGAGCTGTTATGACATGTGCGCACGAAGACAGATGTGCACGCATATACACACAGAAAAAAACCAGGGGAAAAAAAAATAAATATAAAAAGAGAACTCAGTGATTTAAGTAATGTTTCATGAGTTATGATTAAGCTTAAGCACAAAATGTATCTATTTGGGAAATACAAACGCAGTGTTTTAAAGGGCCAGTTCCAGCAGTCTCAACTCTCAACATAAAACATTCTCATAAATATAGATCTGGAATACACTCCAACAATCAGAAAAGGTTTATTTGTTTTGTTAATATATCCGCTATCATTAAAAAAATACTTTTTGGGGGGTGGGTTAGGCACGTATCATCATCATTGTGCAACATGGTCACTATAAAAACAAAATACAAGATAAGTTACAGAAATCTTTTCAAACATCTTAAGATGGAGTAAAATGGAATAAGCCAGCGGCGGGAGAACAGATTCAGGGCTTCAAATGACAGTGAACAAATCTCTAAAAGGTCAACAGTTTCCTTTTTTTTTTACAATCAATCCTCTCAAATGAAATATTCCCTCATTGTGGTCTGGTCTCGCACCAACCACTCAACCTCCTGAGGTGTATTTATCTGTCCATTGTCAGCTTGGAGCAACATGGGCGCTAGTCTCGAGCTGAGCAGAGCAGTTCTGTTCATTCTAGATGTGGGGTGCTGTTCCTTTTGTGCGAAGGGCCCCAGTGTTGGGTTGACTAGAGGTTTAGGCCTGGGGGTTAGGGCCTTGTCCCTTAGGATAGGGCTTCGGCAGTGAAGACAAACAGATCCTGGGGATGAAGAGGGCAGCGGAAAGAGAGAGTGACAATGAAGAAAGAGAAAGCGAGACAGAGGGAGAGAGAGTGCTTGTCTCTCCACACTATGACATTTTGACGCTAGCCAGGGTGGAGGTGAGTGGGGGTGAGGGTGGAGCTAAGAGACAGACATGGCGGCGAGGAAGCAGAGGGGTTTGTTTGACTGCCCTCACTCCCAATAGCGAGCGTTGAAGGACGACCTGGGTTAGAACAATGAGGCATGGCAGAGAAGAGGAGGCGGCAGCCAAGAGTGGAGGACGAGTCACTGGAGTCATTGTAGCTCTAGGCGAAGCCCAAACTAGGCTAACGCCATGCTAATGTTGTTAGCGGGAGGCTAAGCTAATCGAATGCCAGGCCAATCCCATTAGCGGGAGGCTAGGCTAAACTAGGCATTACCATTCTCCAGGTTTTCATTGCTCTCGTAGCAGCCAGAGTCACGTGGTGAGTCGCCCACCACGCTTTGGCCTTCTGACAGCAGCTTCTCCTGGGAGCCTGACAGGCCGCTACGCTCCGGGTCACTACTGCCTACAGAGACACACCGCACAGAAACCATATATTCAGACACTTAGAAATGTACATGATGATGCGTAGTAATGTGTACTGTGTGTGTGTGTGTGTGTGTGTGTGTGTGTGTGTACTCACTATCGTACTCCTGCAGTAGCTCCACAGCAGTGAGCAGCACAGCCCTGTGTTGAGGGTCTTTGATGTTAAGCTCATCCAGATCCTCTTCCTCCAGCAGCTTGAAGGTGTCCAGGTCCTCATAGCCATTAAACAGGAAGGTTGGCATGTGCTCCTGCAGAGGGAACAGACCATTAGCATTGTAAGTGAAATGGCTAAACTTGTCAATTGCTCCACAAACTTGAATGCGGGCCGCATTCTATTAGTCTCAGGCAGTTCTGTTCATAACCCATTTAACTGCCAATTTGGACCAAGGACACTATGTGTAATACCATGTAATTGCTAACGACGATTATACGGCTCCACTGACATTGACATCGAGATCCGCTAACATTGTCAACAGAACAGTAAACTCCCGGTCATGTCTGTATTATCGGGGGTCCCTGGAAATGAACGTATTGCATATGGTGATCACTTACACAGCAGAATGTGGTTCTATATAGAACTCCTTAACTTGATATCCAAGGCTTGTTTATGGTTCACTCTGACCATTACTGTCTAGGTAAACAATCTGATAACCGTTCCAATCACCATGCAGTGCTGTGCCAACCGATCAGTGCATCCCAACTATTATACCATATAAATAGAAGTTGTTTACTTGTGTTCTGCATTCGGCATGTCCACACAAAGGACCACATTTGTCGATTCATTTGTCGAACAAACAAATGACAAAAACCTGAATGAATGATGCATCTTGCCATAGAAATTAGAAGTTCATGTCCCTCACCCAGTTTGACTTAAAGTCATGATGTTTGTTATATAGGTCTCTTCTCACAAGACAGATTTTCAAAAAAAAATTTATAATGTGAAAAATACAGACTCTGCAAATGGACGTTATTGCAGAAAGGAAAAAGTTCAGCGGTTGGTTTCCACAAAATGGTGGCCCATGGTACAAAACGTGGCCTCGGTTTTAGTCCAGGGGCTAACATGGCGTAACAATGTGAAGTGAACACACTCACATGCACAGAAACTGTGGGACTGTATGAGAGTGAATCACTCAACTGAATACATGTGGTACTACTAGAGACAAATCTTTTTCTACAACAGTCAATCTGTTGAAGAATAATACAATTTGGCAAGCATAATCAGGGATGAGTCAATACCTCAGACAAAAAATGGCCAAATTGACAAAATCGATGCTATATGATTAAACTGTACATGCGTTGGTCAAACAGATCTCAGACACCACTCTAGCCACAGTGGCCTATAGCCTTCTTCTGGGACATCATGTTAACTGTTGTCTTGTTAAAAACTCAGGCATATTTCTCCTTCGTAGACAAAAAAAACAGGGAAGGGTTGCAAAGTGTGGGAAACAGCAATGAGTTAAAGAAGATTATGTACCCCACCTTTTCCACCAGAGACGACTAGAAAGATACACACAAGCACAAAGCCACTTATTACTGAGAGTGGCGCTATCTCTTTGTGGGAGGACGCCAGGAATCACTGTCTGAAAATATCCCGCTACACCCTCTTTGTGTTTCAGAACGGCATTAACATTAACATTTAAAGCCATCATAATCGGTTTCCACTTTAAACATGGACATTGTGGAAACTGGTGTCGGTCTGAAGTTCTGTTCAACCCACGCATGCCATGGTCACTGTAAACACAGACTGCATGTCACCACTTCCACCACAAAGGCTTCCGTTCTCGGTGTAGCTGTGTCATTCGTAGCTCTATTTCTGCTGGGATAAGTATAAAGAAAATGATGAGACAAAACCAAAGACCACCACTCCATAAAGCCACAAGAACATGCTTTGTCTTTCATGCAACATCCTAGCATAGTTCAAGGCCAAAGCACGTGTGCTCAATGATACCTCTTCAATCAAATCTGAGATGTATATAGATAGAATGTAGAAAAGATACCCTCTTCAAAGCTCCACTATGTCAATGTGTTTTTAGGAACGCCCTGACCACAACAAGCTTGTTCCCATGGCTGCAGCTCTGTGAGTCAGCAGGGTTATAACTAGGTTTTACGCTGCCTTTTGTTGTTGCTTTGTGCAGAAAACATCTTGGGTGCGATCCCCAGTCAACCCCCATGAGCAGAGACTGAAAATTAAAATGAACTTGCTAAGGCTAACCCAATCTGGACTCAGAAACCCACAATTTGCCCTTGTGCTCCATTCAAATAAACCAAGGAACAATCCAAATAAATCCTTGTTGAAAACACACATTCGCCCTGAGCGTGGCAAGAAAACCTAACAAGGTGGAACCTCTTTACATGGTCACCGGGTCGTAATGGCAGGTTCAGCAGAACCTTGTTTAGTCTGCCCGCCCTCTCCTTAAGTAACATCTACGTCGCATGTGACAGTGGAGATGGAACATGCACCTTGACGCAGATGCAGAGTTGTCAAATGGGAGGTCTTCAAGCTTGTAATATAACCTCTAATCCGACCTGGCAATTAAAATATACCTTCGTGTTTCATAATGTCCCCGAGTCGAGGAGAGGCCTTGGGCATGGTCTGGTCTGTAATCTGTAATGTCAGGGGTCTGTTTGGCTGGGCTCGCCCAGAAACAGCCCACCTATGGTGCTTACCCACACCTATGGAAGCTGAGTGGGCTATCCTGGGTGTTTCATGGGAGAGGCTGTGTGGTTGCGTCGGCGTGTGAGGTTTAGAGTTGTTTGTTTGCGTGCATTTGAGTGTGTGGGTGTGCTTGTGGTTTACACAACTGCATGCGCGTGTGTGTGTATACCTTGAGGTTGATGCGTTCCAGCAGCTCTTCCACAGAGCTGGGTTTGGGAGGTCTTCCCTTTCTCCTCCTCCGGACGGGCCTCTTGGGCTTCTCCTCTTCATCACTCAACACGTCCACATAGATGAACTTGAAGGTGCCCACCTTGTTGTTGAGCAGGCCCATCCAGGTCCCCATCGGGGGCTTACTGATGATATCAATCACATCTCCTCTCTGAAAGCCAAACAAACAGGATACGTCAGCAGAAACGGAAAGCCGCGGACAACCCGGACGTTATTTTCATTGCGTGCAGGACTGCTACCTTTAGTTTGAGGGAGTCTGAATCATACGGGCTAGGGGTGAAGTCAGTGTGTACTCGTGCCCGGCCACAGAAAGGCCCTTTGTAGGGGGGCTCTTCGTCATCTCCATCCTCAGACTTCACACTTTCTCTGTTGCTGGCTGATGAGTCTGTGGTACTGACCGTCTGACCACCTGGAGCGCACCCGATGCAAGGAAAACACACAGTCAAACCGCAAATACATCTAGTGATATCCAAATTGATCAATTTTTGGATAACTGTTTCTTTGGCATTTTGTGACTAATCTTGTGGACTTACTATTTAAAAAGAAATGGTAACATGGATTGTCACAAAACAGTCTACATGAGATAACAAGCAGCATCAGTTCCGGAACTTTGGACAGATCCAGAAATTGCGGGGGTTAGCATTTCTCAAATTCCTGAAGAGGCACAGGACATTTTGGCAGATAAACCTGCTCATAACTTGAAAAGAAAGTGGGGCGGAGCTGTTTGTTCCAGTTCTTCTCTTTCATCAGAATTAGAACTTAATGAAGCATCTGACAATTTACAGGCCTTTAGGGTTAACCTTCATTTTTACACAGGCCTTTAGGGTTAACCTTCATTTTTACACAGGCCTTTAGGGTTAACCTTCATTTTTACACAGGCCTTTAGGGTTAACCTTCCTTTTTACACAGGCCTTTAGGGTTAACCTTCCTTTTTACACAGGCCTTTAGGGTTAACCTTCCTTTTTACACAGGCCTTTAGGGTTAACCTTAATTTTTTACAACAAACTAGGCTTTCATTTACTGTAAATAAGTGATTTGGCCTCAAATGACTCAACATCTGTTAATGCAAAGCCTAAGTATTTGCGTGAACATCACAGATTAATATTAGCTTTAGATTTGACAAGGAACGGCTAAGGCTCTTTTCCATGTTATTGTCTCCTCGGAGGCCTCTCGGTAAATTATATTTAATCAGTGATGATTATTGTGTGAAGAAGAGAAAAGCCTTCCTATCTCATCATCAACATATCCTAGCCCCTTCCGACCATATATGCCTATGCCAATACCATTAAACAAGAGACAGATGCTCTCACAAACTAACTAAATAACAAACATTACAGTTACATTTTAGCAGACTCTGAACACAAAGACTATCCGTTGGAATCAATCAGGATTCCAAAAAATCCTGATAGATTCCAGAAAATCAGGACAAGACTAATAATAGAGTTGCATTTGCTCTATATAAACTTTAGCCAGGGTAAAATCCAGGATGGACGGGTTGTCTCTAAACCTTTCTTCAGTGGGTGTGATTGTGACTGTAATGCTGTTAGTGATGGGAGACTAGCTCACAACGATAATATCATGTACACTAACAGACAGGTCATTTTACGGCTTTAATTACTTTTATTCACAGGGTCATCTGTGAAGAACGGTGTTGCCTAAATTCTGCCCTGAATGGCCAAAACCAGCATTTTTTTGCGTTAATATGGTAGCGAATTGCACTCACCAGGTTTCAATTCTGAAAAGGTCCCTTATTAGAAAGAACGGATGAAAATCTGAAGTGTGCAAGACAGACTAGGCAGCTCTGTTTTAGAAAATTGAGTGGCTGTTATCAGGGAGATGTGATGACAGTGCCCCCTAGTGTTCAACAGTACACATTTACACAGACATTCAACTTACTCATGGAGCTTTGTCCACTCAGGGAACTCCGGAGACTCTCTACTGATCCTCCGGCCTTCAGCTTGGGCTTCTCCAGAGAGTCTGTGTCCGGCTGGGGCGACTGGGGGGAGCTGGGCGCCCCGTCTGGGCTCGACTACGGGAAGGAGGAGGGAGGGTACAAATGGAGGGGGTGGGAGGAATGGGCAGAGGAATGGGCAGATAGGTTGAAGAGGAGAGAGTTGGTCATAACTAGCCATCCCTCATTTCCTCATCAAATATCCCAGGGTGAAAGGTAGCCTCGTGGTTACAGCGTTGGGCCTCTAAACTGAAAGGTCGTCGGATCGAAACCCAGAACCGACAAGGTGTCATTTAGCCCTTGAGCAAGGCAGTTAACCACCGATATTAGCTGATCACTTGGCTGTGACCCCACTCTCTCACTGTATCTCAGAAAAGTGGGATCTGTTAAAAAACATTTCCAATCCCAGTGTGTGAAACAGTGCAAATACAAGCACCTGCATAATTATTAATATAACAACATTATTATTAGTCAAGGTGCTGTGGTACCAGCATATCAGCTTAACAGAAAGAGGATTTAATACAGCCACTAGATGGCAGAGTTGCACTTTAAATGGGAGTGAAGTAAGAGTTTGTTTCCTGTGTGCTCTTTACAAGCAACACATTAATTGACTAATTCAAGCCTTCTCTGGGTCCATGTGTTGAGGTTCCAACCATCTCTGTTGTCTAGATTTGACCAAAGATGTTTAAAATAAGCTGGGGTGTTACTAAATTGGCTGCTCAAGGAACAATGATTAGCATAATAGTAAGTATGTTGTAAGTCCACCGTTAGCGAACTGTGGAATTTTTAATTACTAGTGGAATTTGTTCACACCCAAGGCCACCTCAGTGTTGAGTCCTGAGGCAACTGCCTCATCTTGGCATATACCAAGTCCACCAGGGGCAGTTAGCAAGGTTGAGCCACTCCTTACGTTTAACTGTGTTTTACCAACTGCAAGCCGGTGTTGCAATGTGTTAATGTGAATGCTGTTAGGATGTGAATGCAGAGATCTTGCATACGTGACCCCCCCTCACCCCCCCCAAACGCTGACCTAGCCGGTGGGAGGCTTGTCTGACTGGATGAGCTAAGCCACTTCCATGTAAACCCCTCCCTACAGCCAGGGTCCTGTGAGCATTAACCACAGTGGACAGTTCCAAGAGAGTCCCAGCTCTGTGTTTATGATGTCTGACTATGTGTGTGTGTGTGTGTGTGTGTGTGTGTGTGTCGCACATCTGTTTGTGTGTTTGAGAGGGCTGTGTGTTTACTTTGTAACCAACACAAACCCACCCACCCCCACAGAAATATGAAAAGGTCAGAGTGAGTGCAGAATAACAAATTGTGCAGAAAACCAGGATTGAGCCTTTTTATTCAGCTGTGAAACTTGAGATCTTCGCCCCAAATGTACATCCGCATGAATGCTTCGAAAGATTCAAAGCCTACATTGTGTGTGTCTGCTAACCTGTTCAGATAGTGAGCTGCTGTACTTCTTGGACATGCGTTTCCTCATGGTCTCTTTGACAGACTTGACCTTCTTCCCCAGGGAGATACGTGACGTTGTGGGAGACTTGACCACCTCCCGGTAAATCGCTTCTGGATCCTTACTCTGAGAAAGAGAGAGAAAAAGAGTGAGAAAACAGATAGAAATACATTTGACAACAGAAATAGTACAAAGAAACAAATAGTTCAGGGTCTGGGTTGGTTTCCCTAAGCAGGTCGCCCCCTCAGCCCCGAGTCAAACCTAATCTGGCAGTACTTACGCTGGGCTCTGAGCCGGCACTGACCACATGGAGCGACCGGTTGGACAGGTCAAACCCTCCGAAACTACACGTCCTCTGTGAACAGGAGAGGAAAGAGAGTGAGCAAGTGACCAAGTGACGAGGGGTGGCGTGGAGTGGTTGTGAGAGGAGGGGAAAAAAGTTTCAATCAAGAAGAGTTGATTGAAATTACATCAACTCCCAGCCGTGCCCGGTACGAGTCAAACCACAATGATTCATGCTTTGCGGAGTCACAATGGCAGAAGGTTGATTCATGGCTGGCTGTATGATATACCAATTTACTGTACGTGTTCGCTGAGGCAACATTACCGTCTGCACATGGCATCTAATGGCATGACCTCATATGTGGCCTGCAGTCCATACGTAACTCGTACGTATTTACTAGTTTTTTTATTGGTCGACCATATATAAACAAGATCATCCACGGAGAACTGGAGTCTCTGTTATTCGGAAAATTTATGTTACCATAAACCTAAAGCCAGGGCGTAAAAGTATATAGTGAAATAAATTAAATTGTTTGGTTAGATGTGGTCACACGATAACATAACATTTTATAAGTGTTATGTAGAGAACATCATATACTATGGCCTGACCCAAACGTTCCCTTGTGTTTAATTATAAAAGTAGGGTTATTGGGTTATGGAAAAACACACCACAAGGGATATTCAAACTTTTACACTTGGTTAGGTGATGTTAGAAAGGGCAGTTGGGGGAGGTACATTTGGATTTATTCTTCCCAATGAGTATAGGGGTTCCAACTGAAGATACATATACATTTCCATTTCGTAAGGAGGTTGTATGGAGGTTGTATAGGCCATTCATGAGATTATAAGAGTTTCTGTGGAGAAGAGAGATTTGCTGTCTTATCAGTGAACTACTGTTGGCCTATCTTTAGATAAAATAGTTGCAAACAAGCAAGTGCATGGACACACCCACTCAATTTGTATATATTACAATAGTATTACGAATTAAATGTAGCCTTGCTGATATGCTGCGTTTCAAATCAAATTGCTTCTTGGACAAGTCCCAGTTTTCTTTAGATCCTTGAGGTTCTTTTGTAATATATGAGATGATCGTTTGGAGTCCATGTCCGCAGCTTCACTCTCAGGAAACAAAGTTCTGTGAAGACATTTTGAAGGCATCCAAAAAAAGATTCTGGAGATGAAGTGATGTTGTTGGATATATTCAATGGAATGGCCATGCACTCACGAAACCATCTTCCACAGGACAGTAAAGAAAAAAAGAGAACGCAAATTCCACAACATCTGTAACCATGCCGACGGAGGCAGGATTAGAAAGATTACACCAAAAAAACGAGAATGGATGGATAAAAAATGCCTATGGATGAAGAACCATGTCCCACAGATGAGTAAAAACAAGGACTCAGACTCCTTTAAGGCTGCAGAATAGCTCCAGTTAGCTTCCCTGTATGGATCTTGCCATTCTTCATAGTCTACAGTAAAACATGTGTTTTGTGATTGAATAGTGATTCTAACTTAGACCGACTGCACCTCATCAACTTCCGCAGTGACATACAAAAAAGGATCGTTTGGCCTCATCATCCGGCTGAGCTTATGGCCACTGTCTAAGATCTCACTTTGTATTGGTTTGTTTTTTTGTCTCTCACTGAGATGTAAGGGTGGCGGGGGCAGTCAGCTGAGAAGAACCAACCTCAGGGGTGTGGCCTGGTAGACGTCTAAAAATCCGTTGTAAAACCTCTGCTTTTATATTTGTAACCCCTACTAAGCTCCTGAGTCAGAATAAAGGGATTACATTTCTGTTCCACATCAAATGAAAATGAATGATAATGCTGAGGGCTTTTACAGGTTGTTAGAAAGGACCCTTTCTAAACATGCAAGGCCATTGTGGATCAAGCAAAGAAAACGAGGAACGTTCTTAACTCTGTGCCTGCATCTGAGCCTGAGGGTTATTCTGCAGCCTTACAGCTAGCCTTGTTCCTCCGGGCCAGACAGGGGCGCGACCTAGCATACTCCCGCCCCGCCCTGCAGTAGAACTCACAGACTTCTGCTGGATGCGTAAGAGCACGCGCTTGGTGCAGCGGTCCACGCTGGCCGCCCACTTCCTGTCTGCCTCCCTGTCCTCCTCCAATAAGCAGCGGCGCTCAGCGCGGCTGAGGGTGACCGGTCGGACCAGCTGGGCCCAGTTCAGGTGGCCGTAAAGGCTGCGCTCGACCACGTACGTGATGTTCAGCTCGCTGACCGCCGTCCGGCCACGCAGCCTGCGAGGAGGGAACGCCCAGCCCCCGCACCCCCCTCCGCCCAGTGTACCGGCCTTCGCCTTGGGCAAGTCGCAGCGGGCAGGGGGCGAGGGGGAGGAACAGGAGGAGGGCGCCCCGGGCGGTTTTGTGTAGTTCCGGGAGCGCTGGTATAGCAGATGCTTGGTGGAGTAGGCGTAATTGGGGTCGGGCTTCCTGAGCCAGTTGGCATGGTGGCGGGCGGGTTTGGGACTACTCGCGGAGATGTCGTCGAGGGTGACGAGGAGGCGGGGCTGGGGTTTGGGGCGGGGCCGGGTCAGACCGTAGAAGCCGTAGAGTGTTTCGTTACTTACCCCATGGGAGAGATTGGTCAGGGCTTTCCGCATCTCGCCCTCCGTCATGGAACGCGACACCTTCCCTTCGTCCTCGGCTCCACAGCCGTCCAGCTCGGAGAAAGAGGAGCCGCTTCCCCCAGCCCCGACAGCACCCAGACCTGCGGGCCCTGCAGTCGCTCTCCTTGGGGGCCGGATGAGCCCGTGTGCACTGCTGGACTTAGAGAAGGTCTTGACTAGCTTGTGTCCTGACCAGGTGGTGTCCAGGCTGCTGGAGGAAGGTGAAGTGGTCAGGCTGTCTGTGTCCCCATCCTGTGAGAGCTGGTCCTGGGTCAGGGAAGAAAGAGAGGCATCCTGGGCCAGGCTGGACTTTTTCAGCACTCCCGTGTACAAGGCGCTGTTGTCCTCGCAGGTAGGAGACGCCTCCAGGCTCAGTGAATCTACAGGGGGTGGGGAACATCGCGTCAGTTGTCCGATAGTGTGTTCCAACATCATAGCTAAAACCAATGTGTAACCCATTGGGATCTCCACTGAATGCTCACTAAAGTGTTATATCGTTAAAAAGTGTAGAGCACAGTTTAGGTTAGTAAGGACGATGTGTTGTACCTTCAGAGCCGTGCCTCTTGCCCTCCTCCACCTTGATGAGTTTCTTCCTGACACGCCGGGTGGAGTTGACCAGCTTGTGCAGCCGTTTGAACTTCACTGAGTCCTCCGACTGCTCGTCGTCAGACTGCTCCCGAGACTGAGAGGGAGACAGAGGAAATGTCACGGGGGGCGGCCCCTAGAACCATAGCTGTAACACAGGGACACTAGAACAATTTATTTATTTTGCTTTCCAGCTCCAAACCTTTACGGAACAACGGCGTAACTCGGGTATCATTAGTTGAATTTCTTTAGGTATGTATTTGGACTGTTGTTGTCTAACTGTGTTTTGTTAGGTTCACATATGGTCAGGTTCCATTTCTTTGTGTGGACCCCATGAAGAATAGCTGCTGCTATTGTAAAGCTAATTGGGATTCTAATAAAAACAATGAAGTTGAGTGGAAACGTACAATTGCATTAAAGTACACCATTTTGGAACTGTAGGGAGTGGGGTGTTGGTGACAGTTATGAGTCACGTTTTAGGATGGACATAGTTGGTAATGAGAGCATGGAGGGGTGGGGTCAAACAGCACTCTGGCATTGGAAGACATGATATTTGCCTTGTGGGACATTTTCTATTAACGAGCGACGATAACACAAAAATGGTTTTAGATCAAATGAATGAAGCCAAATCACCAGAAACAACCGAGTGGGACAGTGAGAAGATGCCACAGATATTTGCCTTGCCACAGATATTCATAACAGAAATTCATTGAGCTTGGTATTTCTGCTGCTTGTCTCTATATCCAAATCCAGACTGTGCTGTCTGTTTGAGTCTTCTGCTGTTTACTGTCATATAGCTGCTGAATGGAGGACTCAGCGGCATTGTGCTGAGGCACACAGAGCTTCATTATGTGAGGGAGTGTAGTGTGTGTGTGTTTGTGTATAACCACAGCATTACAAATCCGCAGAGAATGAGTGAACAATGAAGTCACAAAAAGCTTAATTAACTCACACACACACGCAGTAAAATTTGAAAACTATCGTGGTCATACTACATGAGCATGTGTTGTACGGGCACCATGTGATGTGAAATGAGTTTGGCACAGAGCTTGGCGGAGCCGAGTCATTCTGGGGCAAAACCCTTTAATTGTTGATTTCCCCTCTGGTTTCCACAGCAACACAGGATCTGGTCCAGTTAGGTTAAGGCTGATTGCACTGCACACACGCACAGACACTCGTGCGCATACACATGCACACAGACAGACAGACAGACGCACGCACACAGACACACACAGACACACACACACACACAGACACACACACACACAGACACACACACACCCCAGAGCGTGTTAGAAAGCTTGAGTTAGTGCTAAGGACAGTCTGGATGCTGTACGCATGCTGAAGTAACAGCTTTCAGCTCATCCCAGCTTCTCCAGCCTCCTTAAGTGAAACATTGTGACTTGTATTACATGTGTAATCAAACACCATGAGAGCTGCTGGCTCCGACTACGGGGTGAGGTTAGGCTATACTGACACACACGCATGCATGCACACACACACACGGTTAACATCTGACAAAGAGACGTGGCTTTAACAGCTGTTTCTCAAAACTTTTCACTAGGCCTCAAGGGTCAACTGGCAACTAGGTAATACCAGGTGACCTGCGGTTTCCATGCTCCCTGGGATCCAGAAATGACCCTCCAGTCAGCATGATAGCTTTTCTGCTCCATAGGAGCCATGTGATTATCCATATATCACTCTGGCGTACCATCAGCTCCCTCTTCCCACCGCTAGCCTGTGGGTCGCGTGGTTGACACTCCATTCCTCTGTCAGCAGCAGAACCAGACGACGAGGCCGGGGTCAAACCCTCTCATTTGGTCTTTCTGACAGGCTCTCAGCTTGCTAACCGCAGGATGTCTCCCCGCACTCCCCTTAACCCCAACTGTCTCGCTCTTCCTAAACCACAGATATATGTCTGGAACACTGTTCTGATCCTTCCCACCGCTCCAGGATAATGTAGAGTAATGTGCCTCCAGAGAACAGAGCCCGTTGCAGTTTTGAAACCATAGCCAACTCATGTTTCTTACTGAGGTAGGTATGGGAGTGGCTCAATCTTGCGGCGGGTGTTGATGTTGAAGTGTGTGCATCAATGTTTCCAGGGGTCTATGTTTGGGTGTGTTGCGTCAGCAGAGTGAGATATTTTATGCGCGAGACTGTCAAAAAAGTGTGGGCAGTGTGCCTTTTATTGTACAGGAGAAGAAGCTGCGCAAGGAAGACAAAAACATTGCTGCGTGCATTATGTGGCGCCGTCAGCACAAGCCATTCTCTGGTAAAGCAGGTGTGGGACAGTAAGGAGGGAAAGGAAGAGGAAAAAATACAAAGAGGCACCTTGTCTCTGGGTGAGTGACAATGACACAGTCCTCAAGGTGCAGCCCTAAAGGACACCAACACCAGGAACGCAACTCCGCCATAAACCGACCAGTGACCCCTCAGTGGAATGATGTCACATGGTCATGACCCCTCACGCACGCCTACATATGCAGGCGTGCATGCACGCGCACACACACAGTCATTATCACACATCCAGAGTCATTATCAGCTTAGAATCTTGCTGCAGCAATCACAGTGTGGTCTAGCATACATGATGCACGTTATCAACCGATCAAGATCTTTATTGGCCAGCAAAACCATTTCAAACGAGTATCAAATGCAATCTCGCTGTGTCTGCAAATGTGGAAGCAATGCCCTACCACAGAACAACACAAAATGTACATACTAAGACGTCAACTGTAAATTGTTACTCACCACTATAGGCATTTAGGCACATTCTACCAACCTGGAGGCCAGTGTAAAAAAGCAAGCTGATATAAGTATATCTTCTCTCAGTTGGTCACGTTGCATACCCAGTGTTTGGCGCGCACAGTCCCACAACATCGACAAGCGCTCAGAAAACACGCACACCCGTACTCTGTCCACTCTATAGAATGAAAGCTGCGGGGAGACCAATTCAGGACTTAGGCATCAGCAGTGAACAAGCGTCTTGTGTACGCCGCATAGAGAACAATCCCAGCGTTTGAGCCCCCCGACCCTACCCTGGCCCCCCACAACTCAGCAGCCAGCCCTGGAATGTGGTCTCTGTCTCTCTGCTCCGAGACAGCCACATTGGACAGAGAGATTTGAGAGGAAAAAGCGGGGGGCCAAGAAGAGTATGATTCGGACAGTGACCACAGAGCTATTGCAGTTCAGCATTCGGAAGCTTGGGGGAAATGACCTAATTCCATATTTAAGTGGGGGGATGATACCCTTGAAAGATCCCCCTCGATTCCAAAGGGGGAAGATATTTCCTGGTGTTTTATCAAGCAGAGCCCCCCCACCCAACCCCTCTGCTGTGCTTCAGGGTTCTGAGGGGAGTGAGAGCTCTTTGTGTTCCCTCGCTTCCTCCCTCCGGCGGCACGTGCTGGCGTGCCCTGAAGACAGGCCGAGTGTTCCTCCGAACAATACACCTTCAGTCATCCACTCG
This sequence comes from Esox masquinongy, assembly GCA_016801175.1. NCBI lineage: Eukaryota > Metazoa > Chordata > Actinopteri > Esociformes > Esocidae > Esox > Esox masquinongy. The sequence continues at coordinate 148,488 of JACXGI010000165.1, read as the reverse complement.
TCCCAGCTCCTTCCGCCTATCAGGCAGCCTATCAATCAATGCGGCCGGACAGGAAGCCAGGCCTGCAGCAGCCGAGGGCAAGGAGAGGGTTAATGGGGAGATTAGCCGGTTAGGAGCTGTCTGAGGCGCCACATCAAAGAGTGAAACAGTGCAGCAGACCAAACTGCGCTCAGAGCTAGATCTCTGCACAATGCCTTGACAGCAGGCATTTCTTATATTAAATGAAGCCATTTGTAACTAGAAAAGAACTATGTTTCAATGAAAAGTTGGCTCGCATGTGAAAGCCTGATAGGGTCTTTTCCAGAATGTTTAAAGATACACTACACAAAGCCCCAGCCCAAAACTGCAGGCAGCTTGCCGGTTAACCGTGCTAAAGCCGACATCTACGGGGCAGAACAACATGATCGGCTTAATTAAATGGAAAATAAAAGCATTATGCACGCAATAGCATGTGAGTGAGCAGATGTTGCTTGATAGTGCAGATGTCAAGGCCACCGATCACTCAGATAGAAGGGAATGTTTAGCGGGAGCTGTTAGCAGCTGGGTTTCCCTGGTAACACATATGTGCACAAAATATTCGGACAATTGGTGTTTTTTGTGATTTCAAGGAAGATGTGAGACTAAGCATATATCCAAAGTATTTTTTTTTCAAAGGAAAAAATAAAAATGGGTAACAGCATATTTCTGTAAAATATAATCGTCAACAGACAATTTGTTTGTCTACGTGGCGGAATGTTTGTGTCTGTACACTGTTTTATGTACCAAGAAATGGTGGTGGAAATGATTGAATAATCATGAATGCATGCAAATTTGCGCCAGAACAGTGGACATCCACTGTAACGGTGCATGTCCACTGTTCCGGCGCGAATTTGCCTGCAAACTAGTGATGGGTTGTTCACGAACGAGTTGGCTCTAAGAGCCAGCTCTTGTAGGTGAACGTTGGGAGCCGGCTCACATATCAAAAAAGCCAAATCTATTTAACATATTTTAAAAATTAAGATATGAATAACCAAAATATTTAAATGGATAGAATTAACTAATTCAAAGAATGAAAAGGAAATAAAATAATATAGGCCTGAAGGCTCAAGCGCATACATTAGTTCTGACTGTCTGCTCAGACTACCATAATTCCCTGGTTATAGCCGCATCGTGTATAAACCGCACCATTAATTTTATAGTTTTTTATGTATACAAATCCGAGTATTAACTGCATGCTAATTACATGCTAATTTCTAGTAGGTAATCAAGGGGTGTTCAAAACAGCAAAACAAAAGTAACATTTGGCACAAAATACGCAAAGTTGTTCTAGTATAAACATACTAAGGCCCAACCACGCAGGCTGATATCAATCTTCAATAACATGTTTGAATTCGTTTCCGGAAAAAATAACACCTACAACCACGGACATCATTTTTACAGGCTGTTGGGCACTTATCTATAGCAGCTGGGCAAAATGCTTCCATAACCAATTACACACTGTTGAAAATCACGGAGGAAAGAACAAGTTCACTCACTGACACATTTTCACTGACAGGTTGGTTATGAAACAGCAGTCTATTTTATTCTCATAGATAAAAAAGGCCTGAATGAGTGCATATTGTGCATTCAGTAGAATGTAATATACACATAGAATTACTACACAGTGCAAAACTCAGTTTCAATAAGTGCTCCCTAGGCAATAAGTCCAAGTTGCCTCTCAAAAAGGTTTATGGGGCACCGCACCCACAGTCACACAGTTCAAAGGTACAAAAACATTTGAAATATGCTGTTCAGATTGTATTCGTTTTTAATAGTTAGATTTATATGCACTTTGTTTATATACATTAAAAAGTTATACTTTAAACGGAAATGTTTAATAGCATTATTTTTCATAACATAATTACAAATGTATTTTTAAATACATTGAGGTTAAGGTAGAGTACGATTTCATTTGGTAATTCAATTAGAATTGTTTTAACACCAATCATATTCAAACTATCGCAAATTGTATGACCGAAAAAATACAAAACATTTTTTTAAAGAGCCGTTTGGGAGCCCCGAATGCCCATCTCTACTGCAAACGCCCCGCCTTGCCCCAGATGGCCGCTTATGGGCGTATCCGCTATGGGTATTTGTTTTTCGGCGGGGGAGGGCTGTGTTGACATCCCTCCGTGAACTTTTCATTTTATTTTACATGAAACCGAGCAAAATTATTTTTATCACTCATGGGCAAAATAAAAACACACGTTACAATGAGCACTACGCTAGCAGGCAAAGTATTTCTGTGGTGCTGCCATATAAAACAAACAACTCAATGCTAAATAAACACAGCACATTAAACACAGAGCTAACTTATAAAACTGACTTGAGTCACCAACAATTTCCACCATTCTCCAATCCTTAATTGCGCTTATCCCCCGTTATAATTTGCTTTTCCTCCAGTTGGTAGCAGAACGTTTTCAAGTAGCTAACAGTAGTTTAAAGGTAACGAGTAACGTAACGCGTTAGTTATTTAATTGAAGTAATCTATTACTAGTTATTTTTTTACATAAATAAAGCGTTACTCAATTTCCCTCAGTGCAACCTACGAAGCTTTACGTAGCATTACTGTTCTCTAGTAGCAAGTGCCAACAAAGGACGCAAAGATGGTAGCACCAGCTCTTCCAGATTAAGGACATGACACATACCAAAGCCACTCGCCCTGCTCCCGTTCATTTCAAAAGGTTATGTAGCGTCGACTAGCGATTTGTGCAGCGGAAGGCTGAGCTCGGGTGAGCTTAGCGATTCTGGCATGGGAAGCAGTTCACTATTTAGACTACATCGTTATTACCCTCGCATTATAACCAATCACCGCGGTTGCTGTTATGTTTTGCTGGGATCAACTTGCCTTTTGGGAACTTGCCTGTTGGACAACCAAAGTTGATCCCAAAACATCCTCCATTTACAGGCAAACGATTGTTTAATCCGAATGAACGCGTTGCTGCCACTTCAGAGCTATATTAACAACAAATGATTGAAGTTGGCACTTAAAATAAATGTAATAGGGCAGCAGAGCTTAGCTTGTTTGGGATTCACAAGAGTACGCTTTCAATCCGTTAATAAACGTTATGTAGCCCACATTGTATATGGGAGGTGTTAATAGTGGTTTCATAGTGGTTGTTTATATAAGCAGAGAAAGATTTTCTTTTGTCAACTATAGTTTATAGTAAATTAACATCTAAATAAAAACATTTATATGGAACGAAACGAAAAAACATTTATATGGAACGAAATATATGGAAGCAACGCAAGCGTTGACAAACACGACAAAGCACGTAGTAAAACAAGAGTACATTTGGCATTTATTAGAGGGCGAGGGCTGAAGTTTGTATGAAAAGTGATGCAGAGTTGGCTACCTTTCTACTTGACTAGTAAGGTTACATTAAATACATAATTTAGCTAGTTGGCTAGATAGTCAAGGAAAGCTATGAGTAAGTAACTAGATAGATGATGACGGACAAACAATTATTCGACGTAGAAAATCATTCGATGTTCTTGTTTACTTTATTTGTATGTGCACAGATGTTTTAGGAAGGTTTCTCCAAAGTCTTTGGTCGATACAATAAGCTAACGTTAGTTGTGTCCGAGCAGACACTCCTTGATTCAATTTCCTGCTGGAAAATACTTTTACAACCTTCCCTCTGCAAAGGATAAAAAAGGAACATGCATTGTGGATTGTTTAACAAACCTAATGCATAAGCGATTATTGCTCGGAAGGAGCAAATTACATTGACTTTTAGCTAGACTTAGCCTTGTGCAAACTGGTCAAAACAACACATATTATTGTTCTAGCTATTATGGTTTCATGTTCGCTAGCTAGCTATCAACAAGTCTCTGAAATATGGCAATGCATCTAACGAAATAGATAGCCCAGATAACATTTTGTTTGGTTTAGCTGTTTACTTAGTTTATTCTGTGTTACGTTGTTATGGAAAGGGCCCATCAACTTCGACCCCGTCTAAAAGGAAATTCTGTTCAAATATCCTCAACTTGCATGATATTCCTTGTTTTACTAGTGATGACCAGGAACATACAGACCTCCGTCACCACGGGGCTAAACCCAAGAAGAAAACAGCAGGACAGAAACGTTTGATTTAAACCATAGGCACAGAATGACTGGTCCTCATCCAAAAGAACCACCCACATCCATCCAGAAAATACACTTTGACAACACGCACTATCCTCCCAGTGAGGCTATGTAGTGGGAGCCACTGCAAAGACACTAAATATCATGGTCTGTAAGGACACTTAAAAAGAAACGAGAGGGCCTGGACTGTGCTGACAACAGCCGGGTTCTGGTCAACTAATAGTCCTTATATTTACTTTCAGCACTGAAATGTTTCAGTGTGTTTCGTCTGCATTGTGACACCAGGGAAGGGTTTATAAGGAAATCGGCTCTCTGTTCACAGTTAATGGGATTGTTGAAGGATTTTGGCTAAATCTGATTTCCCCAGAGTTGAGTGAACTTTTGGAGGTTCATGAGTGCAGCATGAAAGATGTTAGAGGTTGTTTCACAAGCCAGTGCTAACTTGTGTAAGAGCAATGACTGGAAGTCTACAGGAACAGCTAGCATGACTCTTGGTAAGTAGTTAAGAGAGCCTCATTGCCAGGACAACCCATTTATTTTCTGAGGAACTACAGGAGAGGTTACTAGAACATTTATTATGATAATACAATCCGCCCAAGTGGGCTCACTTTTCCCTTTAAGTTGTAGAAGCCAATAGTTAAACTTATATTCCCTGTTCTCTCCAAAGTTCAATAATGAAATCTGTGGATAAAGTTGGATCAGTTGAAGGCAGCAGCTATTCCTCCTTGAGTGACAGTACAACCCCCTAGCCCTGGGACACCCAGCAGGGGCCTTCATATGGCCATCTCACCTAGCCAGCAAATAGTGCCTCAACCTGGGCATGAGCTGTCCCTGTGAGCCCCTGATATCCAAGACGCAGATGCTATCCTGCTCATATCATATATGATTACTGGAGTCTTGGAAGGGAGGGTGGGCAGAAGAGAGGGGGGATGTATAGGGGGGTGGGAATGTCAGGGAAGGTTAATTACAGGCAGTCATTGTGGAGTAACGTAATCAGCAATCATTACCAAACAGTGTTGAGCCACACCCTCAACGGGGGTGGATCCTGATTGAGGACGTCTGGCCCAACGTAAGTAACATAGGCTGGCATGAATGAGACAGATGCCTTGGCACTGAGTAACAACTAACCAATCCGCACCCACACTTATCCCCTCATCTAAGCTGTGCAAACTTACAACGTGGGATGTCAACACATGCCAAATGTCATTGGTTAATGTTCAACTTCATTAGGGATGCCACTGGCGGACAATGTTCTTGCACAAAAAACCAACACACCGACACAACACACACACACACAGACACAAACAAACAGAAATGATTCCAAGATGGAAAACAAAAACCAAACAAATGCATCTACTCCTCTGTGGGGCTTTGATCCTGAAGTGTTTGGGGTTCACGGGGGGAGGTGAGAAAGGTGAAAGGTCAGTCAAAGGTCAGAGGGGGTACTTACATCGCAGTTTGAGGACTGGTTTAGATTAGGACTGGATCCGTTAGTCCACTCTGCAGTGTCAGCACTGCCGGACTGTCTGCTGTGGCGCTCATACTCCTTCAGCTAAAGGAGAACAAGATTTTAGAGAGATGGGAGGGGAGAGGAGGACGACCCACTTTTGCTATAGACCACAACTACCCGTTAACACACAAACACCAACACAAAAACGTAGGACACCGCACACACTCTCAGACACACAAACAAGTTGCAAGCCAACGTAAGTCAACTGACACACACATACATACATATAGGCCACAAGAGAACACAACCGTCCACAGAGGCTGCCCATTGATTCCAGGGTCTGATTGGTTCGTTTGAGTGTCAGTCACAGTGGCGGCGGGTAGAAGTCAGACCAGCGTCCAATTAAACAACGGAGATGCGGGGAAGAGAGGGAGTAAAATCAATGTCTGCCTGGTGGAGAGGCATGTAGTTCTACAGGACTTCAATCACCCGATTCATGCTTTCCAATAGTTACCGGATAGAGGGAACAGGAAGGAAGAGGAGAGAGACAGCAAAAAATAGAGAAAACATAACTAGAGGGCAAAGGAATAAAAAAAGGAAGAATATCACGGTGGAACGACAAGATGGAGATGGGATGGAGAGGAGAAAGAGAAAGGAGAAAAGGCAGAGGTGAAAAAGAGGGTGAGCGGAAATAAGATGCCACCACATCCACCCAGAGGAACAAACTCCTTGATGCATCACTATCCACCCCGCCGGGGGCACTACTGAGATACCTTGTCCAGCTACCCCTACAGCTTGAACAAGACCGCACACACACAATGACCCCCATGAGTCCTCCCTGGGTCGGGGCTGAGTTTGTGTCTAAAACAAAAAGGCCAAAGCAGGATTATTGCCAAAGCCCAGTGAACGGTTAGTAGGAGTGAGTCGTTTTAGTAAAAGCTGGATGAAGCAGAACGGGATGGGACTAAGGGACAGTCGAGGCCACGATGCAGTGAGGGGGCTGGGGTCAGGCTGGGTTGGGGGTTCCACTCCAAGCCCTTGACGGATGGCTCTTTCCCCAGGAGGAGACTGGAGAGGGCTGGTGGGGTCAAATAGGGCATTCCTACCCGAGCTAAAGCCTCTTCCACGGTAATCATCTTCTCCTTGACCATCATCATCAGCTGGATACGTTCTTCGTCGCTCATGGTGATCTCACTGGCTACATAGCCTATATCCTCTCCTAGAGGTCAGATAATGAGGTCAACAGATGGTTCATAACAATGAATTCTACGGATTGCAAGCTAAATGATATATTGCATCAGTGAATATACCAGATCGGTACAAAACAATAATTCTACTTTTGGTAAACCATTGCGTGAAAAAAAAGCCTACTACCTTTCGCCGTCTGACGCGCCACTCCCTTCTGGGACGTCTTGCGGAAATTCTGCCAGAAGGATTTGTTCTTCTTTTTACTGTCCCATTTACCTACCAGGAAAAGGGGGAGGAGAGCACCAGTCAGTCAACGCTTTAACACACAATCAAGGACACGCACACTTCCTTCAGACAGACGTTTGTTTAGGAGAGAGCATGTTCCATGTCTAGATAAGGAAGCTTGAAGTTTTAAATGATCCTCTGATTAAAACTCCCAAACAGTGGAACATTCTGTTTTGTTCACAAGGCTTTCTAAATAAACATTGTAAAATAAGGTGTGCACGTGCCTATGTCTTCATAACTGTCTGTTTACATCTGTCTGTGTTTACACATTTGATTATACGTGGCCCTTCGATCACCTTGGCACCTGGCATAGCACCAGTCTTAATACAATGATTCAGCTCCCTTCTCACAATAACTTTACATCCATGGCCATACAGTCGATCGTTCATTTTTTGCACTCAGAGATACAGCTAAGCCAATGTCACAGATTGGCTGATGGAGAGAAATGGAAGCAAGTGCAATTTTCCTGATATTATTGACAAGGTAGTTCAAAAGCTGTCCACATTTGGTTCCCAGGTTGGTCCCACTGTCTGAGGCGGGATATCTGTATGAGATCATTAATAAGTCCTTGCAGTGCTAATTTCATCCCCAGAGCCTAATTTCAGGCTGCTGTCCCCCAGCCCTCAGTAACCTGTCTGGGGATTGACACACTAACAGTGGGTGACATTTAAATGGCTGGGCCAGAGAGTGTTGCTTCTTACTAACGCCTTACCTGATCGTACCCAGCTGTCCGGAAGGAAACAACAGGTGTAACTACCTTAAAGTCAGCTCAACATCTCATAAATTAATAATCATCGTTGATGTTCTCTCTCATTCTTCGGTTATCACACCAATTTATTTTATATATATATATTTTTTTGCTCGTTCTCATTGACTACTCTTATGTAGCTCAGCAAAGTACTGTTCCCATGACTGGCGCACATGCACGCACACACACACGCACGCACGCACACGCACACACAATATTGAACACTAACCCCTGTAGCTAGCAGGGCTATGAGCCAATCGACGATGGAAAAATCACTATGGAACATAATGGTTGATGTACCAAGGGAAATTGACTTCATTTCTACACTAATTCAAATCGAAATGGCTCCGAACCCTGCTGGCTAGCTAGAAACAGTCCTTTTCTTTTGGAAAATGCTGATTTCTACAAACCTCCTGAGCCATCTTCAGAGCTGGACTTGTGCAAAGACATCCTGGAAAGAACAGAGAAGACAGAGAAAGGAGGAAAAGGTTGAGGGTCAAAATGTAACGAAAACATTTGATTTTCCTTTCAGCATTACACACCTATAGCGTTGTATCACATCTACAGCGTTGTGATGGCTCTAAACACTGGGGACCTCCAGTCAACCGCTGACCCTCTAAAGAGCACAGCTGCAGTTGTTAGCGGTGATATTGCTGAGATCTCAGTGAGCCCGTTTTTGTTTACTCTTGATGCTGTTCTGCATTTTCACCACTAGAGAGCAGTGGCGGAGCTCTACAGACACACTGGCTGGCTCCTGAGGAGCGAAAGGCAGATTTACATCCAGAGGACAGGACTGGGCTGATGAGAGGAGGCGTAAGAAGATAAAGAGGAACAGAGGATAGGGGTTGAGAGGAATGGAAGGCCTGAAGGGGAAAACAGGAGATGGGGCTGTTGAGAAGATGAAAAGGAGGTGGATGAAAAAGGAAAAGGGGGGGTAAGGAAAAGAAAGAAAAATAGACGAGAGGCAAAGAGCAGACCGAGAGAAAACCACAGGGCAGACTCAGCCTCTTAGCGTTTCCACTGTCCTTCTCTGGATAGACAGAGTCACGAGGAAAGTGAGGGGGAAAAGAGAGGGAGAGAGGGACGGATGAAGAGACTGAAAAGTGCGTAGAAAGAAACAAAGAGGCGTAAGGATGCCCCAAAACATCACTTTTTTTCTGACAAACCCAATAATTTGTGCCATCAAAATAAAGAACTGACAGTCTTTAGTGTTCAATATAGTTACGCAAACCAAAAATCTAAATAACTTACACAGTACCTTAACATAACCTGCCCTATGAAAAAGTTCCAGTATTGGGCTGATGAATCCTGTTTCATCTTACCCTCTACCATCTCCCAACTTCCTCTATAATGAGTGCCCAACACAACATGTTGCGCTGCTAACTTTTTCCTCTGTTATGGAAGAAAGGAAAACCACATAAATTGCTCTGTGTCAGTGTTTATACAACTGGCAGCATATATTACGTGTATACAGCTCCAGAAAAAATGAAGAGACCACTGCACCTTTTTCTTTCCTTTCCAAAAAAGTCGAAAAGGAAGGTTTTGAGTGAGGAAAAGAAGGGTTAAAATTAAGAGACCACTGCAAATTGAACGCTTCTGTTCCTCACTCAAAACCTTCCTTTTTGACTATTTTGGAAAGGAAAGAAAAAGGTGCAGTGGTCTCTT